>JAFHBW010000473.1:0-16642 GCA_019022765.1 Westerdykella sp. P71
GAGCCTACGTCCCTACGGCTCAATTCACCTTACGGGCCGCAGTGTACGCGGCGTAGTACTGTACGTTGGCAGCGCTGCTCACAATATTCACATCGCTGTAGGCTACTCGTGAATACCATAGAGAGTATGTATCTAGCGCAACAAGAAAATCCCCACAATTTAACTAAACTTGAAGCAGGCCTTTGATTCAATGCGTATCCGCAGATCGCACTAGAGTGTTCCGTTTCCCACACTGACCGTCTTGATAGACCAGCTAGTAAATAGAACAGAGCTTTTAAGTAAGGTCGTCTTGTTGGACGAGAGTTATACAGAGAATTCTAACCCCAACCGAACCCATGACCGGGACAAATCGTCCTCCCCACTCTCTTAAGGAGTCTCTGCCGTCAGGTTACATTTTTTCAAGCAATCATCGACTCCAAGTGACACGCCCTTGGGAATTAGCTTCTTAAAATTCTCTATATCTTCACCGTCGATACCGGAAGGGAATCCGAGAGTAGCATTAAGAATGTCTGGTTGCAGGGCAAAGATGTTCTGGACCATCTGCGACGTCCCAGGATCTTCGTGATTGAAACCGGCCACGAATATGGCTTCCTCGCAGTTCGGGTTAAATTGATAATGAATCGATCCTTGAGGATAGGCCATGAGAGAATATTGCTACGAGAGATCAGCCTTTTCCGCAACACTAGATGGACCGAGGCTTACGGAGAGTGTCGTGCTGACCTGATTCGTGAGCCCATTTTCGAGAATGAACCCGCCGAGAAGCGTGCCAGTTACGACAACGACGAACTCACTACCTCGAGGGTGCGTATGTGCTGTATTCATGCCTGAAGATCGTGAGCATTCTGAGCAATACTAAAAGGGTTAAAACATACCGCAAGGACCTAGAAAACCCATCGAGGCTGCAATTCCCGTTCCGATCAACGCCGGAAACGTGTCTCTCTTGGCCATTATCGTCCGACCACCTGCGCATCCCTCGTTAGTGAGGCGTTTCCTCCCTTTGTGCCAAGGCTAAAGTTCCTACCGGCACCAGTATTGGTTTTGTTAGCCGCGAAGTCAAACACAAAATTTTTCGGATCATCCATCACCAGAGCCTTGACCCTCTGAACCTCGGTGACAGATGTCATCAGTTTATCTATGAGGGTTTGGTTGTTTGCCGTGGCGCGAGGGAGTAATGGAGAGGCATCAGCGACGGACAGGAGCCAGAGAACGGCGCAAAGAAACAGAATAAGTGACGAATTGAACATTTTGGACGAGAGGGAAAAGAAGATAGAAAGCGAGGTTATCTAGCTGGTACTTGAAAATTAAGGGATATGAGCGACTTATATTTAAGTATAGACCATTCCGTTCATTGTCTTTGCGAATAATACAAAGCAACGGTCACTTCCCTGGGTTGTCTCTTCAACCACAACCACTGCCTGGTGTGCAAACCATGCAACCCCCGACATTGTACCTCCGCGCTAGCCAAGGCAGCCAACCAACTATGCTTGGTACCAGGGCAATGTTCTAAACATTTCATTATCTTGGACTGGGAGCAAATCGTTTGCTGCAGTGCCTTGCCCCACAACCTATTCTAATACCATCCAGAATCGCATGCGACCGACGCCACCTTTCAGCCCGAGCTTTCATGTACTACCCTACATCTGATAATGTCTGGGGAATAGCCGCTACGGCTTTCTTTGAAGGGTGAGACGCGCCGTACGGCACTTTCCGCAGCGGTGTAATGCCCAGTAAAAGACTTCACATGCTCCTGCCGATTTGTATCGTTCTAATTCACTAGGCAGAATGAATTTGCCTACATCCAAAGCCACCCCCTGAGTGCGCGTCTGTCGTGCGTATGCCACTTCAATGTTTCGTTTCACACTGCGCCACGCGGCACCAGTACTTATCGGCGAGCGCGCAGACTTCTGGACGAAGAGAAGGATGGATACGCGAAATGTCGTTGCAGGCGGCTAACTGCTGGGCATCTCAAGTGGAGCCACAATGAAAGGCAAGAACAACGAGGTAATCAGATGTCGTCTGTCCGACCCTGCATCATTTCCACTCCGCCGCAGCTTAAGTAAGGGGTTTAATAGGGCATGAGAGCAAGCCCACCTTCGACGTGATCACTGTCCTTGGCACACCGTAACGGCTTCGATATGATGCAGCCAGCGGACAGTAAACCGTTGGACAGCCGTTGAAAGATGCGTTGCTTCCGTGATCAAATCATATGCGTAGTTCTGCATCATGCTTATTTCAGGTCAATTCTACTGGTAGTTTGTCCCGTCTCTGGCAACTCCCGCGTCGCCGAAGCGTAAGATGCATGTGTTATACAGGATCATGCAAGCCACAAAGTCTAAATCATCTGGCGCAACCACCTAATCATATCGCTGCTGTCGCGGCATTACCATTAAATCAAGGACTCGCCGAAAATACCTCTGGCATACTAAGGCCACTCGTTGTACATACAGTCTCTGCTGTACTCAGTACAGAGCAAGGTTAGATCACTGCCTCCTTCCGATTATACCACCTGGAAAGCCTTGAATCTGCCTAGATTTTTAATTAAAATCCGTACCCTTAATCATTCGTATCACTTTTCCCCTCTGAACCTACCCTCGTTGAAATGGAAACCGAATGCAAAGCCAGCTCTCTTAAGACGAACAGCCAGACACTCGTCAAATATGCTCACACTTATACAGCACGTGCGACAGCAGGGACAGGCACTGAGGATTTTCCACAGGCATTCAAACTCACGCGTCTCCAATGGATGGCCGTATTTCTGGGCGCACTGCTCCACTGGCTTCGAACTTCCAAAATTTCAATCTTAGGTCAGAAAATCGACCTTTTATGGGAAACGGTCCCTATGGAGTGCGTAGGGTGGTGCGTCCTCGCCCTGGAGTTTGCGCTACAAGATATCAGGCGAAACCGTGGAGCGTTTACGGCAGACCGAGACTAAACGATGAGAGAGTCCGTCCAACCTGTCCTATGTGCTAACCCCGCGTTTAAGTCAAGTCATGGATTTCGTACAGAAGATAATTATTTGCGTTGGAAGTGTCGCCGGCCACGGCGCGGTTTGAGCTATACGTTTCGGGTATGAAAAAGACCGTAGTGTACTTGTCTGGATTAAGGGCCTTTGTCCGTAGGGCTGTCTGCTTGCCTTGCGTCTCTGCATTACTTTCTTGTCTTTGGAACAGCCATCCCGTCCCGAGTGACGGGGATACACCGCCAGTGATTGGCTCTGATGAAATCGGTTAAGCGGGGTGATGAGAGGCACCGCACCTGGTCGATTCAGCAGGGCATGTAGTGCGGTAGGGTTAACGCTAATATAGTTCTTCTAGTTGACTTTGCCCGGCTCTGTATCCTCCCTAGCCCGATAATTAAAAAGAAATTGTTGTTTTGCCCAGGAAACCCCTCTATTAGCTACGACGTTTCATCGTTCGAAACAAACTATGCAGGTACCGTTTCAACTCGGTCGAACCATCCCGTATACGGAATTTCGCGATCTCCCACCAAACAGAACCCCAGCAGAGACGGGATGGCGGGCGGGAACTGGCAGATCTAATAAGGATGGCTGGAGCAATTATGCACGAGTCTCATGTTGCCTGTGCCAACTCCCACAGTATAGCTGCAGGGGTTGCCTTTATCTGAACCAAGGATACGGATCCCCCGTAATGTATGAGCCGCACGGTTAGGTGCCTACATTTCAGCCCCCGGACCTAGAAAGGCAAAAAGCAACCTCAACTACTGCTGTCATCAGGCGTGTCGTACAAGAGAAGGACCGGCTAGCGAGCTCAAACACCAACCCAACACCGGTCCACCCGTTTGGAGTCTTCTGCATACTGCAGGGCGTTTATGTAAACGGCACTTTTTCCTACTGCAATATCAAACCGCTTTTCCGCCACTAGTGGTCCCGGTAAGTTGGCAATGAGTATATATTGAGGCGTTATGCGCCCTCACAGAAGCTCCATCAAATAACACAACGTCAACTTCTGCTATAACTGTTGTTTTTTTTCTTTTCTTCTCCTCTTTCATTCACTTCGAATTCGTGGGGCTCTGGAAGCCCTCACCCTCCTTGGAACGCAACATATATAATCCCTTTTGAGGAAGGCCGTATTCCATTTCGTTCATCTGCTGTAAAAAGAATCACCTTTGTCGTACCCCAAGAAAGAATTGTCCAGCCGCATACAAACAACAGCAACCGCGACAATGCACGCCACACTCATCACCATCTTCTACCTCCTCCCTCTCCAAGCATTCACTCTCGCCTTACCCGCGTCCTCCATCCTCCACCCACGCCAAACCCCCACCCGCCCTGGCTCATGTGACCTCTCCCACGTCTCCCAACCAACCCACACCATGGCACCTCCTTCCCCAGACATGACTCTCGTCCTGATTGCCCTAGGCCGCGGAACTCAGAACTACACTTGCGCCCCCGCTGCACCGGCTCCAAGTTCCATCGGCGCCGTTGCCACGCTCTACAACGCTTCCTGCGCTGTCGCGACCGCCACCGGGAAAAGAAAGGGGCCTTGCATCGTCTCCAATTCCGCCCCCAGCATCGGCAACCACTTCTTCTCCGATAACAAGACTCCCGTGTTCTCCATCCCGTCTCTCGGCGTCACGTCGCTCAAGAAGACGGATAGTGCACCCGCGCCTGCACCTGCTCAGGATGTTCCGTGGTTGTTGCTCACTGCGCAGGCAGCGGGGACGACAAGCCAAGTGAAGAGGATTTATCGATTGCATACAAAGGGGGGTGTTGCGCCGGCGAGTTGTGCGGGCGTGGAGGCGGGGCAGACCGTGACAGTGCCGTATGAGGCCGAGTATTGGGTTTATACTTGAGCAGAAGGAGATGATCCTGTTCAGATGGTATAAGTCCGGTTGATCTGTGAGGAAGGGCGCTGTATTTGGTGGGAATTAAGCGTATTTTGGCCTGGTTTGTGTGTTTCTTAACTTTCTTTACGGTCCTTTACTGCTGGATTGGGTGAGTTCGGTGGTTTGAGGTGTCTCATGTCTTCTCTTCTTCTTTTTTCTGCAGACGGAGTAAGTTGTTGTAGGTATTTGGAGATAGAAATATATACTTCCTCAATTTACATGAAGGCAAAACTCTCGAGAAAACCGGACAGAAATCCTTCCCGTCGTTAAGTGTGAAATATCAATGGAACGCCCCGAAAATGGCCAGATTCCCCCGGACCTCCGCTAATCCCCTATCTCCCCGGGCCGAGTTCATATGCTGTTGTCTGTCCCCCGTTTGATTGCCCATACCCATATCCATTCCCACTCAGCTCCTGTCTCGGAACACTCGCTCCCACTGCACTCCCATCAACCTCATGAGCCTGCATCTGCTGCTGCTGGGGATAATTATATGCCCACTGCCCCTGCCCCCGGACTTGCCCGGGATACGATTGTTGTCCAGGATATTGCTGTTGACCCGGATACTGCCCACTATATTGCTGCTGCTGGTTCACAACCACCCCATCAAGTTCCGGGCCCCTAGCACCCAGACTATTAGTAATCTCTCCATCAGTCGGGATCTCGTGTCTCGGCGGAGGCACACTTCCAGGAACCTCAACACCGCGATTTGCGCCTTCGGTTGCGGAATCCGTAGGTGCGGCTGGCACGGCAGACACGGGTGATGGACTCGATGGCGCGGATACGCCTGGCGTTTTGGCGACTTCTTTCCTCATCACTGTCACCGCGGGTACCGCTTTCTCCTCGATGGGGCTCACGTCGCCTGCTTGATACTCTTGGTTCTTTAGGGGATGGATGGGCGTGGGTTGCTGCAGTGGAGGCGGTGCATACGGGCCAGTACCTGAATATGGGGTTGGCGCGTTCCCCATACCCAGTCCCATACCGTTGGGAGGGATATTCATGGGTGGCTGTCCTGGAGCGCCGTTGGGAGGATAGTACTGCGGCGGTGGTTGAGGAGTCGATCTTCGGCGGCGGAAGAGGAGTACGATGATGAGGATGGCCACAAGGGCGCAGAAGGTGACGCCGATGCCAACGCCAGCTTTTGCGCCCGTGGAGAGGCCGCCAACGGTGACATCCACGCCGTTGGTAGGCGAGGGATCTGAGGAGAAGGATGGCGGTCAGTAACACTGCAGTAAAAGGCCCTGCAGCACGTGCCGCACAGTGACAAACGTAGCATCCCCTCAAAGAAACCAAAACATACCCGTAGCCAACGGACCCGAAGTCAACGTCGTTCGCGACCTTGCTCCCGTCTGCGATGGTGTTGTCGCTGTCCCCGTCCCCGTCTGCACCACACCACCCGTTTGCGACGAGCCCGTAGGCGACGCGTTCGCCGTCGACGGAAGCGTCATACCCTCAGGACTGCGCCCCTTATCGACACAATACTGGACCTGCAGCGAGGACAAGAAGTCCATATCCGTCTGTGTGTTCATGTTCGCGAATGTGCATTCTCCAGATGCGCAGCGGCCGACCTGAGACATACGCAGGTCTAGATTGCCCTTTTTGCACCAGCACGGGGAAGCATCGCAGCCCTGATTGGAATACTGTTAGTATGGTCGGGGATAGAGCAGTGGTGAAGGGAGACGAACGTTCCAGGACCCGATGCCCTGTTCGCAGCTCTTCATGCAGGGCGCCATTTTGTCATAGTTGGGGTAGGCTGTGAAGGGGTAGTAGCTGTGGTCGAGCTGTGTGAAGATCTGGCGCGCGTGTAGGTGTGCCATGGTTGATGGTGTTTGCGCACGAAGTACGCTGGAGGACTGGTGTCGCAGCCGATAGGGACGAGTGGCGAGATGGTGGAATTCGATGTCTTCAAATGGTGTTGATCGAAATGCTGACCAGATTTCCACACAGTCAGATGGAGACAGATGTTGGTGGATCCTCTTGAGCTCGACTCCCGTGGCCTTCCTCAAACTTTCTTTTCGAGGCTGCTGTCAGTAGTGGAGGAGCTTCAGAGATATACGCGCTGAGCCGCTCAACGGGTGGGATGGGAGCCGAGTCTATTTACGAACACCCTCGTCCCGGGCACCCATGCAGTCGGGCACCCATCCCGTGTTGGCTTTGCGGGTGAATTTGTGACGGTGATGAATCTCTCAATTTGCAAGACCCTATGTACTGTCCAATTGAGGCCTCGAGAGACGATTGTTCAACCAACGTACTGTACAAACAGCCTGCTTACAGAGTGCACTCTTCTCTTACATTTTCAATATAAAAGCATCCGTGAATACTCCGTATTTCCTCAACAGTCTCATTGAGCACAGTCTACTTACTGTGTACAGTACGCTAGATTAGTGTAGTTTGAGGTTCAGCCTCGCCCACCCCAATACGAAATTACTGTCAGGGTTCTACCACGAAAGGTCATCTCATTGGCCGCGCCCTCGTTTTCTTTGCCCAAAACACCAGCCGGAATGCGAGCCACCAATGACATATCCCGAGACCCTGCCTTCCAAGAATGCTGATCTCTTTCGTGCAACATGGAGGTTTGCATTGGCAAGGCCCGGTTTCTGGGTTTGAGGAAAATGCCATGTTACTGGACCCTGAAGATGCTTACGCAGTGCAATTGACCATGATGAGTGGGAGGTGGGACAGCTGACATGTGCTCGAAAGTTTGGTCCCTGCAAGTTAACCTATGAAATTTGATCCCTACATATCTGCGAACCTCTATATACTGGAGAGCAGTGCCCTACCTCTACGGCTCCAACTCAGCACCCATACCCGCCTCCTTCTCTACTCCTCCGGCACGCCCACCAAAGCACTCGCCTTGCTCCACAGCTTCCCCTCCTTCTCCTCATCAAAGATCCACTCTTTATACCCCCGCTCAGTACCGAACGTATCAAAATCCCGCGGAAGCGGCTCCGAAACCCCACAGTCGTCCAGATACAACGCTCCCTTCCCCTCGAGCTCCTTGCCCACCGCCGCCCAGATGGTCGTCGCAGCACCTTGCTCCGGACTCTTCATATAGTTCCTCAACGCCGGAATTGCCTTCCAAGCGGCCATTTGCTCCTCCGGCACGTGGACCTGAAGATCCGTCCAGATACCACCCGGGTGCAGAGATAAGCCGTGGAGATTCTTGGACCCGTAACGCCGCTCGATCTCGTTCGCCATGTAGATTAGGGCGGTCTTGCTCTGGCCGTAGGCAAGCACACCACTATAAACGCCTTCTCCCTCCAGGTTAAGGTTATCCAGATGGACCTCTCCCCAGCGATGAGCCATGGACGAGACATTGACGACTCGGGATGGGAACTCTGGGGTCGCGGAGCTGAGGAGCAACGGCTTGAGGAGTTGGAATAGGAGGAAGTGAGACAGGTAGTTGACGCCGAATTGGGACTCGAAACCATCTTCCGTTTTCGTCAGGGTGGGAACCATCATGATGCCGGCATTGTTGATCAGGAGGTTCAGCTTGCCCCCGCTGCGCTGTTTGAACTCCTCGGCGCAACGACGGACGCTCGCCAACGAATTGTTGTCGAGGTGGAGCAATTCGACTTTGCCGTCTGCAATATAAGGTCCCAGTTCCGACGCGCGGGTTTTATCGAAGTTGCGCACGGCGACGAAGACGCGCATGCCTGTTTCCACGAGGGCGAGCGCGGTAGGGACGCCAATGCCTGCAGAAGCCCCAGTGACGAGGGCGACTTTGCCGCTCAGCGCACCCTGCAGATGGTTGTCGGCGATGATTTGGGAGGCTGTGGGACGTTGGTCGCCGGGGCCCTTTTCTTCGACATGGAGATGCGCGTACGGACGGATCAGGTCGTCGTTGGGCATGGTGGTTGGGTTGCAGAACGGGAACGATGTGAACTGAAGATAATGGGCGATGAAGATGAGATTACCGAGGCGAGAATGCGAAGATGCTCAATGGACAAGACTGGAAGAGAGGAAACGAAACCGCCTTTTATACTTCAGCAATCATTAATGCCGCCCAACAACTCCGGACGCCGCCAGATTCCGCCCGTTCTCGCCCTCATTATGGAAAGCTGCGTTGCAGAGCGTCACGATATCCTCCTCTACCAGAATGCCGGTGTACCAAGCTACCTGCAGCGGTACTAAGCTACCTGCATGGTACCGAAGGCACAGAACGTTCATCCGCAAGGTCCGCGTATCGCGCGAAGCCCAATTGGGGCAATGATAATAGTATGCAAGTGATGGTTGGCGCCAATAAGTGGCGTATCAAAGCCAGGTTCGTCCGTTCGCAAGGGCGTGTTGTGTGAGGCCCAGTTCCGCTACCGCTACGGGAGTAGAAGTTACTGTGTACATAGGGCTAATCAGTGGCACTATCGAAGCCAGTGTTCGTCCGTTGCAAGGTCTGGGTAATGTGTGAGGTCCAGTTAGGGTTATAAAAGTAGGAGTTAGCGCGCTATCTCCGGTAGGGTATCCCCGACCGCCAACCTAGGCGATGTAGTTCGGAGATAAAATATGTCAACAGGAGGATATCGCGATGCAGCAAGCTCAAGAATGGTAAGTGTATTGGTATTTGTGCCAATGCGCGCCGTGCAATCGCTCCGCAGCTCTTACCAATGGCGCGACAGATCCAGATTACGATTAGGATGAGAACCCATTGTATAAATACGGACGGTATAGAACCTTGATTAAATAGTATACTTTGCCGGTGCCGTCTTTACAAACGCAGTGTCGACGATGGCTGTTCGTGATGTCGTAGCAAGCCAGTTGCGCAAGGATTGTCTATGCTCTTTCGTCTTCCTCCTTCCGTGCTGTAGACGGCCGATCTACCATGACATATTCAGTGCTGTTGTCAGATGTGGGGGGGTCTGGCAACGCACCTGCGGATGCTTCTGCTTCTCCAGCATGATTGTGTCTTGCTCGACGGGCGGTCGTAGGGCTTGAGCTTCCGGGTTGTTGCGTCGCGTCGCCGGAAAACGCGCCTTGGACCGGGCTTCGTCGCTGGCTGTCCTTGCGCGTCGGAGGCGACCCCTGAGCTGCTAGCTTCAGGCGCTCTTCTGTCTCTCGCAGACGAGCCTCCAGGGCCTCGAGCTGTTGTGTGTGGATCGATACATGTCGCTTCCTGCATGATCGTTAGCATATTGCACGCCAGCACAGCACGGGGATGTGTACTTTTCGTGGACGGTTCTGTCGAGCGAATCGAGATCACCATCGATCTTGAAGAGATTGTCCAATTCGGTCATGAAGTTTTGCGCGATGGTGCTGCGAGGTCTTGTAAGCTTTGGACTAGCCTGGCGAAAGCTTCTGGGACGGATGCCTTACGATTGCGGGCGGCCATTTGGCTTCCAGTCGCGATCGGGGTCTTCCATGGTGTATAAGCAGATGTATATCGCGAATTCAGGGAGGTACAGCGTTGTGCTCGAGGAAAGGGAGCTCGAGGAACTTGAAAGCGGGCCCTGGGCGATCCCGAGCTCAGCCCGAGATGAAGCAGAGCAGCTGGGTAGATTGAGGGATGACGGGCAGGTGTGTTGCTTCGACGAATGCAGGCGGACAACGGACAAAGGTGAATCAAAGATGTTTCGGGGTGTACAGCCGGCTCAGGCAGCGGGGAGCGAGCATGACATGTCGGCGTTGACACTGAAGAGGGGCGTGAATCGAAAGGCTGAGGGGTGGCACGGTGGGCATGATAGGGAAAGGGGTATAGCTTTCCCCATTCCAGATGAGTAGGGAGCAGGCGATGATCTGCGGGAAGGCTGAAAGGGCATAAAGGGAAGCGGAAGGGGAAAGGGGGAGGGCGGGGAGAAGCATCTGTACATCGCGTCCATCACAAGACCAGACAGAGGTTCCTACTGATCACAGCTGCAATAAAATGCAACATCACCAACACAACGCGCGAGACACTCTCACCAGATCCAAACCCGTCATTCACGACGGGAACCCCCGGCCACTTGGGCAGCGCAGCACCTCCAGACTCCGTATCCGCTTACGGGTAGGGTGGCTGGGGTCTGATCACGTGCAAGCGCCAAGGGCGAACCCTCCCGGCGCTACCTGATTGGTTCACCCACACCAGACGCCTCCTCTCACCCAACGCGACGACATCACAGAGCACCACCACCACACCCCCAGGCCCTCATTCTCATCAAACGCGACGGTTTCCGTCGCCAACAATCCCAGAGTCCATCTCCGCCGTGACCTAACAGACCCTGCGACAATCGAATGCCCCACTGCTGCCTCGCCGTTTCGCGTTCTCGGTCGTGCTGGCTCCCCTCCCGCCGCTCTCTCGTCGCCCGCGTGCCCCAGACCTCGCAAACTGGTACCGGGGGATGAATACTAGCCTCACCGCCTACACCCACCTCGAGTCGTTGCTGCTTTTCCAGTCCCTCAGCGTCTATGGCCTAGCCAACAACGCCTTCAGCAAAATCTCCGAATTGCTGAAGAATAACCCTTCCATCGCGAGCGACCGTCGCTTTCAAAGTGGTCGCCTGAGCCCAGATGCCCTGCGAAATTTTTGCCTGCACCTGTTGAAGGAGGAGGAGCGCAGCGAGCAGCGCCAGGACGACCGCGTCGACGGCGAAGTCCATAATGGAGAGGTTCGGAATGCGCGAAAGCGCAAGGCGCCCAGTCCATCATTCCCTACCGTCCAGGAAGCAACCCAGCATGCGCACCTCATTCCGAAGCTCGTCAACAAGCTGTACGCCCGCTACCGAACCGCGCTCACGAATGAGATTCGGGATGATGAGGAGAGATATGAGAGACTGCAGAGGGAGTTGCAATCCATCGAGCGTGGGGAGCGTGATGGCGAACTGCTAGAGAGAGTCAATGGAAAGCCTCACGTACCGCCCGGTCCCAGTCAACCCCAAAAGTCGCCTCTTCTTCAACAAAAACCTGCACGCCCCGTCCCTAGCCCGCAATTCCCTGTCCAGGGACATGTTCCGATTCCGACTCCCGTCGCCGGCGCGCCTCTGGTACCTCCTGCCCCGCCATCCTCAGTGGAAGCTCAGAAGACTCCGACGCAGTTGAATGGATCAGCGCATGTAGAACCTGCGAAGCAGCCATCGGTTGCAAACCACAGGCAGGACTACTACCCTCCTGTATCACAGCCGCATCCGCTACCGACTCCGAGCCCTCATGCGCGTCCTGGACAACCTCCACCCCCACAGCCACCATCTATCAAACCACCCTACAATGCCGCTCCGTACCTCAAACCATCACCTTATCATACGCAACCTCCCCAGCAGCCTGCCGTCGCACCTCATGCCGCCCCACCCGGAGGAATACCAACCCCTGCCAGTCCGCTGGAACTTCAACGAGGGCTCTCCCCGCCACATGCCGGTCAAAATGTTCAGCGGTTTCCACCTGTTGCTGGTGCGCCTCAAGGCGAAGCTGTATCTCAGCAGCCCCCGCAAGGTTATGTCGGTAGCGGTGGCCCGCGACCGGGTCCATTCCCTGGTCAATATCCTCAGCCTGGCCAGCAATATCAAGTGCCATATGCGCCGGCATCCCAACCTCCAGGACCTCAACCCCCTCAACAGCAGCGCAATCTCCCTTACTCCGGAGCGCCCGCGTACGCACCACAGCCTCATCCAAGTCAGCCTTCGCCTCAAGGAGGATACATGCTCCCTCCCTTCCAGATCACTCCGCAAGGCCCCTCGCGTGCTCAACCACCAGCCTCGTACCCTCAAGTCTCCACACCTGGCGCCCGGCCGCATCAACCCGTCATTTCAACCGCTTCCTCGACTCCCACCGTTGGAAGGCCATCACTACCGCAGCTCCAACCACCCAATCATCGTCCTATGAGCGCGTTCTCCACACCTCAAAATATACGAACGCCTCAAAGCGGCGTAAGCACGCCACGCTCTGCCGCGTCTCGATGGAAGCAGGCCCCAAAGGCTCTGGCAACCCCTCCGGTATCACGACCTCGATGGGAAAGTCTAGATGATGTGACCCCGCAAGCCCCCGTATCTGCTAAAGGAGCCGAAGCCAAGGCCAAACCTCCCAAGAAGACGAAGCCAAAGGGAAAGGCAAAGGAGAAAGAGCCAGAGGAAGAGAAGGAGGCACAGGCGGAGGTAGCCACCCAAGAACAAGCTGAAGAGCACGTGTCGGAGATGGAAACACGTCAAGGACGGAGCCGACGGACGGGCACCTCCAGGCGTGCTCGGCCACCCAGTCTTGCCTCCTCAAAAGCAGGGGGATCGGTTCGAGGGCGGAGTAGAAGTCACTCCATCATCTCACACACCGAGACTATTGCAGCGGAAAACGAGTCGCAGACTAGCGCACGGGTGAAGGATGAGCGACGCCCATCCATCGACGTCCACATGGACGATGATACTATGGGCGCCCCATCGCAGCCGGTGACCCGTCGTCGAGGCGCCGCTGCGCAGACCAAAGGCCGCAAACGCACGGCTCGCGAAGCTTCAATCGCCGAATCCGAAGAGCATGTCGAGGAATCTTCACCCACAGCGGCAAGAGTAGTCATTGCGCCTCGCAACTTTTCGCGCATGGCCAACCCTATCATGAACGACATTGCTTCTCACAAGCACGCATCTACCTTTAACACGGCCGTCAAAGCCAAGAATGCAGAAGGCTACTACGACATCATCAAACGTCCGACGGATCTCAAGTCTATCCGCCAGGCCGTCACCGCAGGTGCAAAAGTCGTTGCTGCAGCTGCCTCTAGCATCTCCGACACACCTAACGCCAACGGTGGTAGCACCCCTAGCGGAAGCAGCGGCGGCTTCGTCGAGCTCCCACTCGGCGAGGACTCGGTCCCGCCCAGGGTGATTGTGAACTCTGCGCAGCTCGAACACGAGCTGATGCGCATGTTCGCGAACGCCGTCATGTTCAATCCGGGCGAGGAAGGCGTGGTCGAGGATGCGCGGGAGATGTTTGAGAGCTGCCAGGAGGCGGTGTCGAATTGGAGAAGCAGCGCAGAGAGATCAATGATGGTGCCCACAGGAAGTGGGAATGCTGGCGTTGGGGACGAAACGCCCGCCTTGCCACAGACGCCTGCTGAGGAGAAGGAAAAAGAGGACGGTCCGACGGCGAGTAAGCGGAGAAAGGCCTAGGAGTTGGTCGTCTTATTGTGGCATACCAGTCAAGTCTGAATTTGAGGCCCATGGGATTGCGAGTGCATGGAGTAGGGGGAGGGTGTTATGATTAATCCAGTAATTGAGTTTGTGATTCCTCGATTGAGGAACATATGCGGCGACCTTTTTGTTTACAGTGTTTTATTCCAGTTCCGATTCGATATGCTCCTCTCGACGTCCTACGTCGCGTTCTGTTCCAATTTTTTCAGCTCAACCCCTATCACGTGCCTGTGGTAGACTCTACGGGTATCTGCAGATATCATTTCCTATTTTCTCTACTTGAAAGGTCTAAATCAGCATTATTATTGGCTGTACAGCCCCGAAAACGTTTCCAGAGGCGTAGCATGCCCAGCGTCTTCAGAATCTACACTATCACGTGAACCGGCGACCTCCGATCGCCAAGTCTCGCCTAAATACGGCGTCCCATGTTCCAGCACTACCGAAATCTCACGCCACCATGGTGTTGTTATCCCGCCATGCGCCTGAGCAGGGAAAATCAGACACCTGGCACGCTCTGCGCTGCATATGCAACAATCGTCCCAGAACTCGTTCCAGAAATCGTTCGTTTGTGTGTTCGACATCGTGCGTTTATGTCCTTCAAATCGTTCGTTGAATGCTCCGTTGAGTGCATGGGGATGCTTCCGATGGATTCTCTTCGCCTGGCGATCCTGCAGGTTAGATCTGGCGCGGGAATCTCGGGAGATGGGATTCGGAGGACTGTGTAATGTATGGGGTACATTGGCGTAGGTAAGAATGGGAATGATTCTCGGGCCTTTTTGTTGCCAGTGGCCACGACATCGATATTCCCCACAGTCTTGGTGGATGACGATGAACAGCTATTTTTCGTAGCTTCCGTGAGCGAAGATTCCCCATCAAACATGCGGAATTCCTGTGCACCACGGTGAAGAGGGATTGCCGGTACTACGTTGCTAATCGTGTATTTTTCTTCTACTATAGGTGCCTCAGGCATAACAACTGGGGGCATTTCCTCCCCATGACCGACAAAACACCCTCAGTCTGGTGATTTCCGCATGCTTACCCATCCCCAGGTAAACCTGGCAAGGACGGCGAACGCATGGGGGATTAATACCGCCATAGGACGGACAATCCCGAAAGCTGAGCCTAGAATGATCCGATTCCAAGCCGAGCCTCAAGAAACCCATTCACCAATTCGCGTCCTACGCGCGCCAATCGGCCCCACTCCCAGATCCCTACAGCCGGCCGCGGCCTGGTGAATTTTATAGTAGGGGACCCTGCAGGCTATCCCTGCGACTACTGACCAGGCCGTTCTACACGTTGCCGATCATACCGTCACTGGCTCGTTAGACCCCTGGGGGGTTAGAGTTCCCTCGAACGGTATCGAGCCATGCTTGGACGATGACTGCATGCCTCGGACAGCAGCGGCTGATAGAAAAGGTCCTCGATGGAATGGAGTAGATTTCGAACTCATCACGCCTCTTTCATCATTTGTGCTCTTGCAGGTTATAGTCTTCGCCGAGTCCGTGTCTGCTTATATTCAGGAGACATTTGCGGTGTAGCTAGCCTAGTGTAAAGAGATATCTTTGGTCAACCTCATCATCATTATCACCGCCCTCCATGCCTCTCACACTGCACCAACCCTTCTACCCTTTGATCTTCGACGATCAGGAATTCGATATGGGTATCCACGACGATGCATTCGACGAGGCCTACTTCAACTACGATGGTCTTTCCCCTGACAAGGCCATGTTCGACCAACCACAGCTGTCGCCTTTCAATAGCTTCGTGGATTCCTCGTCATTCAATCCATCTTTTGACGACGACACAACGACCCAGCAAGAGGTGCCGTCGACGGTAGCACCATCCATGATCTGGAATCCAAGCTTCGCAGCCTCCGGCTCTGCACCATCCTACCAAACTCCTCTATTCAACACAGACGGCCTCATCACGACGACGTACGCCCAACAACAAACAACACAACAGCCGTTCGGTCCTCCAGGCCCAATCCAATCTCTCAACTTCTCATCACGGACCTCAACCATCCCGGCCTCCACTGCCATGCCCCACGCTCCCCTAGAAGACCGCAGAAGGACCCGAACCGTCTCCCGCACCCCATCCCTCTGCGGCGACGGGCCCACGCTGATCAAACCGGAACCCCAGTCTCCCCAATCCCCCCACCTCCCTCAATCCCCAGGCTTCTTCTCACACCCCTCCTACTCCTCCACTTCCTCCTCCCACCCCACAAGAACAACAACCACATCCCCCCCAACAACATCAACAAACACATCCTCCAACTCCTCTTCCTCCCTCCCCTCCCTAACCCGTCCCCGCGGCCGCCCGCGAAAAACCTCCCTCCCCGTCCACTCCTCCGGCCGGGGCTCCAAATCCCCCATCTCCCCGCGGGGATCCCCAGGCGCCATCACCAAAACACCCACCACGCACAAGGACATCGAGCGCAAGTACCGCCAGGGCATCAACAACGACCTCGACCGCCTCCGCCGCGCCATCCCCTCTCTGCGGAACCTCGAGGCGCCGACGGATCCGACGTGCCAGCAGTTCCCCGGACAGGGGATGGCTGGGGACGGGGTCGCGGATTTGCCAGCCGCCGCGTCGGCGTCGACGATGACGAAGCCGACGAAGAGCCAGATTCTGGCGGCGGCGGTGGAGTATATTCGACGGCTGGAGATGGAGAGCGAGGGGTTGAGGAGGGAGGTGTTGGTGCTCAGGGGGGAGGTGGCGGTGTTGAAGGG
>JAFHBW010000474.1:0-16524 GCA_019022765.1 Westerdykella sp. P71
GGGGGGCACAAAGCTCCATAGAGTGTTGGAACCTTTGTCGCTCCCCGGTACCTGGGATTCCCGTTCCTTGGCCCCCCTTATCACCGTGTGCGACGCGGTGGCCTCGAACATACACCACGCTAAGAAATCCGCATTCACCACACAGTTCAAAATTTTGGTGATGCTTTGTACCGTCAGCTCCCGTTTGGGTCTGTAATCACATACCGTCCTCGTAAGCACCAAGTCCAGCACCGCGTCCCCTACCACTGATAACCAGTTGAAGGACCTGCGTTCTGCAATGGGAACCGAGGGGCGAAGTACCGCGGCGAGCAGTATATGCTTGTTGCTGTTCGTGAATGTGTAATCCAGAATGGCTTCTATATGGTCGAGGTCGGCAAGAACGGCATCTGTGTGTTCGGTGTCGGGGGCAGGTGGGGCAGGGATTTGAAACGTACGGGATGGCTCAATCATGAGGAATTTCTGCATGCATACAAGAGCTCCAGCAAAACCGCCTGCGGAGAAGGAGGCGCCGATCAGAGCCCTCATAACGTGGGCTACAGAACTTGTGCTGAGCTGTCTGTGTTGGCCCCACTTGTGGCCGTCCTCAAGGTCACCGTTCGCCATTTGGGGAGCCCAATGAGCCCAATCTTCACCCGTAGGGTGGACCGCAATACATTTATCGAAACCGGCTTTCGTGGCGGCGCGGGTCAACGTATAAGCGCTTTTGAGACTTTGCGGGCTTCTGAGACTTTGCGGATCTGATGGATGATGGAGAGCCACATAGAGCTTCAGGATGGCCCGGCCCAACAGTGCATTTCCCGCCATCGGAGGTGAATAAGGACTTGTGCCCAACAGCAGATGACATTGCTCCAACGGCAGAGGTGCCAGTACAGTTTTCGGAGTCACATCGATCCTCATACCTGTCTCGCATTTGTGGATAATACCTGGTATGAAGCGGTCGAATATGGAGTATCGTGCGGGAAGGTTATTCACCATGCAGTGGTGCGGATGAAGCGACCTCCGTCCGAGTCGAACTTTGGCGGGTGGATGACCAAGGAAAGCGGACAACGAGCGTAGCCTAATGACCTGGAGAGAAGTACCGAGTCCATCATCCTCCGGCTAGTGTTCTAAATTCCTCTCAGCCATGCCGTCAAAGATATAGTGCTTAGTACCGGCCGTAGAGATCAGCCCCCAGTCCCGCACACGGCGTCCTTGCTGCTGAAGCAGCTCAATCGCGGGGGTTTGTCCAGTAGTTTGGGTATCTCATTCCCTGAGGCGTGTCTCATCCCATGTGCTGCAAGCATCGTCATTAGAGAGGGAGTATGGTACGAGCAACCAGAGAAAATCATTCCTGGCCTCTTCTGTCCAACGCCCTCCCCATGTTGAGCTGAGAATCTTCCGGGTGATTGAACGCATGGCGTCAAGAGCTTTGTCGTCAAGAGTTACGGTTGACAGTGGCGAGCTTTCAACATGGAAGGTCTTCGTTGCGCCCCAGTGAAATACAAGCTCCGGCATCTTCGGGATGGCACATGGCATGAGAAGAACCATGGGCTCGGGGCAAAGTTCGAAGTCCTTCGTTTTCAGTAACACCTGATGATACGTATATGGGTCTCGCTTTTGCTCTTCTGCAACATGAACCCAGGGATTGTACGGTGGGGAGCATTTCACATAGCTCGATGCCTCTCCATCTTCCAAGGCATTTTCTTCATCATTGTCGAAAGCTTCCATCTCTTTTACACTCCTTTTCCCTGACACGTCATCCAAATCTGTTTCATATACATAGCTTTCTGCCTTTGGAAGTGTCGTACCTTCTGCTTCCTGTATAATACGGCCATCTTCTTCGTCAATTGTTTCAGGCATCTTCTGTTCCAGTTTCGGAAGTTCCACTGCCTTGCCAGCTAATTTCATCTTTGCCACGCTCCTCGGTTCCTTGACAGTCTTCAGATGTGCTTCAGGCGGCCTTGTCTTCAACTACAACAAGGACTGAGAAGTCGGTGCTGTATTCACAGACTATTACGTCAATGAGCTCTTCGAGTTTTCTGCATAAGCCGTCGAAGCCGGCCGTAGGCGATTGGATTATGAGGTTCGCGATTAGTTTTGCCAAATGCTGGCTCTCCTCGGGTAACCATGATGCCTTCGACTGTGCGACGGACGCTTCCACCCTTTTTAGTCGGGAGAAGAGACCCCATTCTCTACCTAAAGGAGCAAGTCCTGCAAGTGGTTCGAGATTCGCAATCTTAACGAGGGAGGTGTAGCATCTTGTGTCTTTTTCGGCTATGATTTTTTCAATGAGGGCGGGATCAGGTTGCGGCAACTCTCTCAAGTGCAATACATAGGGATCTGTGGTAAAATCATAGTTATCGATCAAATCCTGTAGACGATCTGACAACGATATGCTCCCCGCGGTAGAAGAACCATCGGAGCAATGTATTCTCCGCAGAATGGGTCCACGCGGGTGTCGGACGAGCTCTGAGCGTTGTGTACTCAAAGATTCTGCCAAAGAGTCCAGCTTTTTTGCCGCCTGACTGACCTGCAGTATGAATCTCTGTTCCAGGACCTATGAGATAATGGGACAGCTTTTGCTTACCGGAGATCATCGCCGAGTGCCTTCGCTCTCGCGCTAGGATCGCGTTCTCCACGTTTACGGCTCCTAGCACGGGCTAGGCCACGGACTGGTACATCAAAGACGCTCCAGATGGCATTGAACCCGTGCCTTTTTACACGGGGACGAGCTGAGAAGCGCAGATAAATTAGTAAAACTACCTTTTTATTTTCAATAAGGACGGCGCTCACCTTCATTGATTATAATCACAGCTCTCCGACCAGACTTCACCAAGCCATGCATCTGGACTTCTCGCAAGACTTGACGCGTGTAAGCACTGCATCCCACGGATCTCAGGTTTCCAATGCGCCGAACTTTGGTCTCCAGGAAGTATGGCGTTGCACGCAAAAAATGTTGGAACGCGTTCCACGGAGAGGATCGGCACGTGGGCAATGGGGCGCGTGCATAACGCTAACCTATTAGGGAAATACTTGCCCCTTACATATAAGGCTATTGCTCACGTGCTCAGCATCAGGCACGTGATGAGTATAAGTACAGTCGCAAACAGATATCTTATTCTCATGCTGGATCTTTCTATCGCTTTAAAAGCATCACTACTCCCTAACGTCTTACGAAGAGCATCTAGCCTTTCAGACCCACAATTTTCGAAACGAGAATGCAGAGACAAACCACAATCTGCATATCTCTTTAGGCACAACTCCCATCCATGGCCACCCCGATGAATTCCCCAAAATTCTTGCCACTAGAATGCAAAGACGAGTTCCTAATTCCACTACCTACAGCACTACAACTCTCTATCCCTCAATTATTCGCCCTTTTGTCATTATAATAATGAATCGTCTCATCCGCACATCCACTCGGCGTCTGATACAGATAATTCCCCAAATTGATATACAGCTGCTGTCCCTGGCACACATACCAGGCCGCCGCATTCGGCCTCTGGACGCTGGGGTGGGTCCACGTAAGGCCGTCGCCGCTGAACGCGAATTTGCCGTACGAGTTCTTCGTCTCGCTGAAGGTCACGGAGAGGGAGTTGTTGTTGATGTAGCGGGTCTCGGAGACGATGCCGTAGAGCAGCTTCTCGGGTTTGGCGCCGGCGGCGGAGACGAGCTGCACGAGCTGGCCCTCGACGACTTGGAATTGGCCGGCCGTGGTGTAGTCGCCTAGGAGGGCGGGGCCGGTGGAGTAGAGGGGTTTGGTCTGCATGTACTTGTGATAGTTGGGGGCCTCCACCTGTTTGGTGTCAGACATAAAATGTGGAAAAGATGGGGTGGAAGTGGGACATACCGCGCGGATCCAGTAGTATCCCGTTTGCAGATCGCGTCCGGGGCCAGAGCCAGCAGGCGCACCAGTTGCGCCGGGCGTGGCTGGGAGGACGGATGATGCTGAGGGAATTGCAGGCTGAGGGTCGGGTTGAGGGTCGGGTTGAGGAGCAGCACCGGGTTGGCACTGGGAGTAGTATTCGCTGAGAAGTGTTAGGCTCAGCCCAAGTACAGAAAGAATGGTATCGAGACAAGACGATACACGAAACGAAGAAGATACCACTTACTTGAGCTTCACACATCCTGACGTGGATTCGCACTGTGTCTCTCCCGTCCAGTTCATACCGCCGCCTACAAAAATGTTATCATGTGCACTTGGAGATGGACTGAGAACAGTGCGCACATTGCTGCCAGTCCTTCACAGCTGCTGAAGCCGAGCCAGCCATAATGGCCAGCAATACAGTTGACAGGTGATGCATTTTGAACTCGTACGGAACAATAGAAATGAATGCAGCACAATGGACGTGAAGGTCAAAATTTCGCCAACACAAGCGCACTCAGTCGCCCGGTAATGGACCTAACATATATAACTCTTGACAGCAGCGCACGTCCATCAATACTTCTAGCCATCCTACCCACCATGTGACGTTTCTTTAGCAGCAATGTAAATAACCCGCCGGACCGTGGTCGCCGTTAGAAGATTGCTATATTAATTACCAGGGTGGGAAAACGAGCATGACTCGGTGGCGAATAGGAACATCGAAGCTGTCTGGAGCACGCCTGGTTTGTTCAAGAGCCAGATCGTATATTGAAATTGAGGCTTGAAACCCCAGATCGAAGTGCAGAGGCCACATTATCTGCGGGGGATATTTGCGGGGGATATTTGCCCTTTTCATGAGGTGCATAGGTGTGCTTTATGTACCTGGTATTATCTCGAGTCGAATTATCGCCTCCCCTCCGTCGTGGCCATTTCCAAGTTTAGTCTTTGCATGAACCGGGTATTTGGGCGTCGATATTGTGCTGGCATGGAGATGATGTTGACCCAGGTTCCCAGATGGATTGTGAACAGAACCAAAAGCGCAACCCCGATTTCAAGTGCCCCTCCATGAGAATAGCTTATTTGATTTTTTTCCACGCACTTCAACCTGACCCAGAATATGTCTCCCATAGCGTGCAATTGCGATCGCTATTGTGCTGGTATCCGCCGCGTTGGTGACAATGTGGAACCGGGTTTGGCGACGGTATTTGCGCGGAACCAGTCCCTCGAGAATCTTCTCCTATCCGCTTCCTCAAGGCTCTTCTCTACCAGACTTCAACTCCCCTCGAAGGCCAATGACCCATAGCGCATGGTTGCACGTCAACCATCCTCCCAGGGTCTTCCTGTCCCAGGTGTAGCAGTCCGTACGACGACCCAAGATCCCAATATTTCCAACTTCAACCTCACCAGCACCCACACTCACCCCTCCCCCGCCGAAACTGGCTCCGGCCTCGTCGAGAACGCAATCTTAAACCTCACCACATCCACAATCTCCAACTCCTCCCGTACTCCCTCCCCGTCCCCATCACCCATAACCACATCCCCCTCTTCCCTCTCCCCATCCACCCTCCTAATCACCGCAAACGGCCTCACCAACCTCCGCACCTCCCCCTGCAACCGCTGATTCTCGCCCACATAGAAATACACGCGCTTCATCCACTTTGTGTCGCTCGGGTCGTTGAGGGTCGGGTTGTACAGCGGGAAGACGAGTTTGCCGACGAGCGTCGATGGGTGAGCAGAGGTGCTGGGGTCGGGCGCGGGGAAGTGGATTGTGCCTTGGAGTTCGAGGAGGGCGAGGCCGGAGGGGGTGTGGAGGATGGAGGGGAGGGGGTTCGTTGGGGTGGACGTGGAGCTGGAGGAGGGTTTGGGGACGCGGAGGGGGATTGTTGGCATTTTTGGGGGTTGGGGTGGAGAGCACCCTGACTGAGAGAGTTGTGCGAAATAGAGGGGGGATTTGAAGAGCGATTAAATGGGAATTGGCATCTTTCATGGATTTCGCTTTCGCGATGGGAGACGCGTTTTGGTCCGTGCACGACCCGATGTGGGGAAACCGTCTGAGAGGAGTTCAGACGAAAGGACCATGATGCACTTCAACTCCATTGGCAAGTCTTAACTTCGATCAGATATCGTCATTCAATGTGAATGGTCATTGGTTTTGAATTCGTCTCTAAAGCACGTTCGCTAAACTGACAGAAGTCGTAAAAGTGAAGCAAGTCGCTATACCGCTAGAAGGGTATCGGCGCTGAGTCGCAACATCTAATCCCTCTTGCCAAACACCTTGTCATAACCCGTCAAGCAGAGCCTGTACCTGACGTTCTCGTTCTTGTACAGGCGCTCCACAGCCTCCTTGCAACCATCCTCGCTGATATCTATCGTCTGCACCCAGCTCTTGATGTTCTGCTTGGAAGCAAGCTCGAGCATCTCCTCCATCTCTGGACGGCTACCAATATGCGAGGCACCCATGTAGCAACCGTTAGGGGCGAAGGTCGTCACGGGGAGCTCCTTGAGCGGCTCGTCGGGGAAGCCGACCATGTGGAAGGTGCCGTTGACCTTGAGGGTGGAGAAGTAATCGGAGAGGTTGAAGTGGTGGGTGGCATCGGCCGTGTTGATGATGAAGTCGAAGGTGAACTTCCAAGGCTCGGCCCAGCCCTCCTTGTTGGTGACAATGAAGTCCTTTGCGCCCATCTTCAGAGCATCCTCCTTCTTCCTCTCAGAGTGGGAGATGACATAGGTCTCAGCTCCGAGAGCAACAGACCAGAGGACGCCAAAGTGGCCCAGACCACCCCTAATCATGCATTAGAACGGAAAATTGGTGTTATAGTCTGATAGCACTTACAATCCAACAATGGCAACCTTCTTTCCGGGACCAGCGCCTAACCTCTTGAGAGGGCTGTAGGTAGTCAAACCAGCGCAGAGCATAGGCGCAGCAACGCTCGTCTCAAGGCTGTCTGGGATCTTGAAGGTAAAGTATTCGTGTGCTCGAACGTGGCTAGAATAGCCACCCTGAGTAACAGTTCCATCCGGGTACTTGGCGCCATAGGTGTCGATTTGGTTGGGGCAGTAGTTCTCGTTATCGGACTTGCATTGGGCGCAGGTCAAGTCGGCACCGATCTGGGCACCAACACCGACACGGTCTCCAACCTTGATGTTCTTCACCTTGGGGCCGACTTTGATTGCCTTGCCGATGATCTCGTGGCCGACGCAGAGAGGAAGGGGAATATCCGTGCTCCAGCCGCCAGTGATGGTGTGGAGATCCGAGGCGCAAACACCGCAAGCATCAATCGCAATATCTACGTCATGGTCTTCGAATTTCTTCAGAGGGACCTTTTTGTTGTATTAGCGACGTTTTGCTGCAGCCATTGGTACCGCGAACCGACTGACCTCTTGACGCTTGAAATCGCTCCACTTTTTGATGTCGGTGACAGTGAAGGCGTCCGTGGTCTCTGGATACGGCATTTTGAGGACGACGGAGTTTGTTGTGGTGGTAAAAGTGGGTGGAGGTGGGAAAGTGAAAGTATCAGTTATGGAGGGGCAGGGAAGGCGCCGAGGGGCACCACGGTATTTGAATGCATACATGTACCTATGCACGCACTATTCGAGTTTCAATATCGCAGCGAAAAATGCGGACCATGCAACCCCACCACTAAACAGTGAGGTCATCCCGTCCCGTCGCTGCTAGCTTCTCTGTAGAGAGCATGCTTCCGATATTCTGCCTGTTTCCAGATGGTTGGACTGCAGTCTAGAGTCTTGCGGATCTGACGCGCTTTCTTGTCATCATTGAGTCGTCAGACTACCGAGGAGCTCTCATTTTGCCTCTGTATACCGTTTGTAAGGAACAGACGGCACTTTCATGGTATCCAAAGCTGTTGAGAACAGGAGGATATTCACGGCTTCACGTCGTGACGTAAATGCGGGCCGGATTGCCGTTTCTGGTAATGCCGGTTAATGAAATTCAAGTTTTTCCACCAATCATGGAGCGAAAATAATCCTAAAAATCAACCAATGAGGAATGACTGAATTCCGAGCTGGAGGTCCGTATACAATCAATCCTCTGAAGGATTTCGGGGAGCTTTTACTTTAACATCAATACTAATGTGGTTGTCAGCCTTTTCTTGATTCAAGTTTGTGCACCTTCATCCCTTTCTCTTATCTGTCATTGAATGCGGACCCACTTCGCGGATGACGCAAACAACAAGGTGAAAAAGCTCTTATCAGGCGAAGCTTACAGCTGGTATATACTCACGAATCGAAAGTCCCACGTGCGGGCCGTTGGGCAAGTATTAGAAAGAGCATGAACTCGAAGGGTTTAAGGTGGATTCACTGAAGCTATATCCACGACTGCCATCCGAGCACCCTGATGTCCACAAGATCATCATCAGCGTAACATGGTGGAAATCCTGCTGACGCTCGAAGTGCACCATGATTCCACACAAACCTACAATGCTACTCGATTCCTACGGTACATGCTGAGACGGAAACTTGAGGCATTCTGCTGGGAACCCTTTTACCCCACCCGCCTCGTGAGGCTGTGGAAAACTAGCTGTGGCTGTGCCTCGATCGGTGTGCGGGCGATGGGACGACCCACCGCCTAGACCCTGAATTCACCTGCGCCCCAGGGGACACCTATCCAAAGCTTGTTTTCAGCAAAAGTTAATCCAGACACATGACAACAAGATCCCAGCCGCAAATCAGAGGGCTCAGAATGACGTCGCGCCACAAGTTTCTTCAAATAGTGGCCCGTGCGTACACTGCGTCATAGTAGAATCGGACCTTCAATAAATCCCCCTCTGCCGGTGCGCACACATCTTGAATTCCACCTAAACTCATCTATAGCCTTTGGCTTTGCGACAAACTCCGGATCCGACCCCTCACCCTCACCTATCGCCAGCTCCTCACCATGGCGTTCGGCGGTGCTGCCCTCAAGGCATTCCAAACTTTCCTATATGCGCTCGAATTCTGCTGCGCTGCCATCATTCTTGGAATCTACAGCTACTTCCTTGCTGTCCTCGCGGATCGGAATGCCCATATCTTCACTTGGGTCAAGGCCGTCGAGGGCCTCTCCGGAGCGGCCGTCCTGTATACCATCTTCGCCGTTCTCCTCACTTGTTTCCTGGGAGGGAAGATGTTCTTCGCTTTCCTTGGGATGCTCTTTGATATCCTCTTCACTGGCGCCTTCATCGCTCTTGCTGTGCTCACCCGAGATGGCGCACACAGCTGCAGTGGTATCGTGAATACCCCGTGGGGGACCGCTCCCGCAAACACGAAGCAAGGCTTCGGAAGCAGCCAAGGTGACCAGATTACCTTCGCTGTCTCGTTTGGGTCGGCGTGCCGCATGAACAAGGCCTGCTTCGCGGTTGCCATCGCTGGAGCGTGAGTCTTACTTTTACCCTGCTTCCCCTAGCTTTACTGACTCAGGCAGTGTCCTCTTCTTCATCTCAGCTTTCGTCCAGCTTGCCCTTGGTCGCCACCACAAGAAGGAGAAGCGCTACGGCCCCTCTCCTGCCAACAACTACACTTCTGGCCGTGGAGGACGGTTCTGGCGCCGCAAGCGTACCACTGGAACTCGCGATCCTGAAATGGCCGGCACCGTCCCCGCCGTTGGTGCTGGACAGACCACCGGGACGCTGGCTCCGGGCGCGACTGACTACCGCCCATCTCACGACACGGCTTACACCGGCTCCACCGCTGCCACCAACTCCGCAGCGTACGATAGCCATAAGCCTCTGGTCGGAGGTTATCACACTGCCCCGACTGGCACTTACAACCAGACCGGCTACAACGCGCCCACGACTGCGCACTACTAAACCCCAACTGAGTTGCTTGAAACGACAGTTCCGATTGGATTGAGACACGGCCGAGCTCACGGTCCGAGTTCGTTTCTTCTACTTTCCATTTACCGAAGACGCATTATACCAGGGACGAGGTCTCGAACAGAACGCTGAATGATCCTATGTGGAGGGAGGTTAATTGTACGATATGACATAATGTCCCCTAAATACCTCTTTTCAACTTCCTTATTGCACAAATGATGCATAGGATAGTTAGAAAAAATAATGAACCAAGTAATAATCATATATGCTCGTACCTGTCAAACATTCCGCCCGTCGTGAAGGGTATCTCCTCAAACACCATAAACGCCCGAATATACCAACTCTACCATCATGCATTTCCATATCCTCCTACTTCCCCTTCCCTCTTCCTCTGCCTCTTCCCCTCCCTGCAGTCGCCCCACCCCTGCTAACTCTCCTCTCCCCACCCCCATCCTTATCCCTCCCCTCGTCCGCCCTAATCTCCTCCAACTTCTTCCTCAATATCTCCTCCAACTCCTCGTTCCTCCTCGCCAACAACAAAACATCGTCTTCCCTAATCACGCTCCTACCCGCATGCTTCGCAAACCGCTCGAGGTCCTTGGCTGAGTTGGAGATTTGCTGCCATACGAGCTCGGTCAGGGCGCCTATGAATTGGGGCGTGGCTTGGAGGTCTTTTTGGAGGGAGATTTCGTCGATGTATTGGCCGAGGGCGTACCAGAGGGCGGATTTGAGGCGCTGGGTGGGAGTCAGATGGGCATGGAGGAGGGAGGAGCAAGTGGAGCGGATACCTCTTCTCTTTCGAGAGCGGTGAGAGTGGATGCCATGAAGACAATTGAGTCCAATGAAGTCTTGATGGTAGAACCGCTTCTCGACGAGGAAGTCTACAATTGAGTATAACTATGTGGGGTCGACTGGAAGACGCGACATGACGCGCCTGCCAAGCCTTCGTACAAATTCTCCGATTGGCTACTGGCCTTCCTTCCCGCGATCCACCTCCCGCGACCAGAGCGCGATTTTCGATTTCGACAGAACTGCTGAAAAGCGACACGCGCGAATTCTCCTTTCTGGATCTTTTTGGCCACAATTCGGATACAAAAGCCGCGCAATTGGACAGCCGAGAAGTGTTCAGTGTCAGAATCCAGCAAAACTTTCGCATAATTTCGAGCCATCGCCGACGTCACAATCATTTACGTCGTCCTCCCCCTCGAATCCATTAATCGCACAAGACGATCCTATAGACGACAACTTCCACCCCCTCGCACCCACCACATTCCACTCACAATGTCCGAACAAAAACAGAGCATCACCGAGCTCCTCTCGACATGGGGCAACAACTTCACCCGCAACACGAAAGCCGGCTTCGCCGACATGACCGCCCGCGACTGGATCCGCATGGTCATCATCGTCGGCACCTACTGCCTCCTACGCCCCTACCTGATCAAACTCGGCGGCCGCATGCAGGCCAAAGCCCACGAAAAGGATGCTGCCGAGACGGAAGCGGAGGGCGCGGAACTCAGCCCCAACGACCTCAGGGGAGGTAAAAAGGCGAAGGTTGAGATCCCCGGGGTGGGAGATAGTAGTGATGAGGAAGAGGAGGCGCGGCCGGGCGATTGGGGGAAGCAGGCTAGGGTTCGGCAGAGGAAGTTCATACGGCAGGCGTTGGAGAGGGAGGAGGCGAGGTTGGCAGATGAGCAGGAGGCGGAGAGCGACAAGGAGATTGAGCAGTTCTTGGTGGACTAGACGTATTCGTAATAAGAGGGGGCTCATGTCAACATGTCAACATAATAATCGTGGGTGATTACCCCATTCGCACTGGTATCGTTATTGTAAGGGATAGACCGGGTGGGCGGGCGTTCCAGGTCGGTCTTTACTACGACTGGTAATGATATTATTGGATTCAAGACAAGCTTTGCGAAGCTTTGCAAGCTTTGTTGTGGTAGGACGGATGTGTCTCTGGTATGTGGTTTTTCCTGGCTGACGCAGAGTCACGAGTTCGACGCTTCTATTGACGCATTCCAATACTCCTGCTTTGGGCAACGGGCATGCTCCACAGCACTGAGAGGAAATTGTTTGTTTACCGTGGATATTGGAGAGTCAGGCATACGGGGACAGATAGACAGCGAGAGAAGTCCTCCTCTTACTCATTAAAGCTCGACTTCGACTCGGCTCTTGAGCAATTCACCCCAGGTTGCTTCGCGCTGCTCCTCCCCTTCCGTCAGTTTTTCTACGCCACGCATGAACTAGGGAGATCACAAACCTCAGGAATTTACGCGCGTCTACTTGGTCCCGGCAACCGCCCCCGTTCCCTTGCATTTCTATTTCTATCTTCTACCTCACGATCCCCCCTCATGAACTCCGCAGGAGCTCCAAGTCTTTCCCTTCCATCATGGCTCACTCCTCGCTTTTCCTTCGCTCTTTTCTCACACTTTCATTATGTCTCCCCTCCGCCCTTTCCCACATGCAAATGGAGTCTCCCTCCCCCCTAGGCTACCCCCACAGCACCCGCGCCCAGGAACCAAAGGACTACAACATTCTTAACCCCCTGAAACCAGACGGCAGCGACTTCACCTGCAAAGGCTACCAATGGAACACTCCCCTCACGCCCGTCGCCACCTACAGCGCCGGAGAGTCGTACACGCTCCGCCTCAAGGGCGGGGCCACGCATGGAGGCGGGTCGTGCCAGGTTTCACTCTCGTGCGATAATGGCGTTACGTTCAGGGTGTTGAAGAGTATCATTGGCGGGTGTCCGATTACGAAGCAGTATAATTTCACGGTGCCAGACTATGCGCAGAGTGGGCGGTGTTTGTTGGGTTGGACGTGGTATGTCTGCCGTCTCTCAGACTCTCCTTCTTCTATGTTTCCCCCCTTCCAAAGGGTTGACGGATTTGCTGAACGTCCTCCAGGTTCAATAAAATCGGAAACAGGGAGATGTACATGAATTGTGCTGTTGTGGACATTGTCGGTGCGGAGGATGGCGGCTGGTATTACTCCGACAGCAAAAGGGTTGCTCGCGATGGCAACGCGGGAGCGGTCGGCAACACTAATCTGGCGGCGCAGAAGGCGCTGGAGAAGTTGCCGTCGCTGTATGTTGCCAATCTTGCCGGAATCAATAGCTGCACTACGAAAGAGACACGGATGTTGTCTTCGATGATCCGGGAGAGGATGTCGAGTACGGAGACGACAGCGCTGGAGCACAGCAAACGTGGAGTAGGGTCAAGAGGGGGAGTAGCCGCTGCACGGGAGCAGGAAAGATGGCATCGGGAGGAGCGTCTTCGCCTTTGGCATCGCCATCGTCATCCTCTGACAACAGTGACCCGTCCTGGTCTGATGCCCAAGACTCTTCTGGTAACGATGGTACTCCGTCGACTCCAGTTTCCACGGATTCAGGCTCTGGGTCGACGAAACCTGCTAATTGCAACGATGGCCAATGGCATCCCGAGTGCTACTCCAGGGAGCCCGCGTCGTCAAGCAGTAATCTTCCTAAGACGAATGCAGAGGCCAAAGCCGAGGTTGACGACGCCAAACAAAATTCTCCTGAGATTGAGGATAAATACCCTCAGCCAACCAAATCGCCCGATTCGAGCACTCCCCAAGGAAGCGATAAGAACTGGGAAACATACAATCCGGACTACGAGTACTACTATAGTGATGACAACTACCCAGACGACAATGAGTACGCTTACGACGAGGGAAATTCCGATTACGGAACCTGGAACGCACGCCGACAGCAAGAGCCGCCTCCAGACATCTCAACCGATGATAGCCTCACCGCAACTCGTATTGGTGTATTGCATGGATTCAGTTGGCCAACTCGCACTACTGAAGACGAGCCCACAGTTGCGGTGGACGTGTCGGAGACGCCCGTCACTCCAACTCCTACAGACGCGGACGCCGAGCCAGTTATCGAGCCAGTCATCGGGGACACCACAAGCACAGAGACCCCAAGCATGGTGGAGATGACCTATACAGAAGACGACGTGGATAACACATGGACGACAGGTTTTGAAACATCTACACAGGGGGAAGAACTCACCCCCACTCCCATAGAACCACCCACCACCAATGATCTCCCGTACCCTACGACTCACATCCCAGTCGACAGGCCGGTCCCCATTATCAGCGGCGTCAACGACGTACCTATCCCCGAGATAACAGGCTTCTCCTCCACCGTCACCGACGAGATCCGGGTCGACCCTCTCCGTCCCACAGGCGATGTCTCTCCCACCACCACTACCACCAACGAGCTTCTCGACCACATCTTAGACCTCATTTCCGCCGACGATGGCAACGACGGTGATGGCTACGACGACTGGGACGACGGTTTCGATTCCTCCAACGACTTCGATACCGGATGGGCAGATCCACAGCAGGACTGGCAATCGACTGACACACCCATTGACTATGAGCCTCAGACCGGGGAGTTTGATCCGCTGGCGAGACAAATCGTCAACCCGGAGGTTGGGGTTGTGGACCTGCATCAGAAGGCATCTGCGTGGGACCCTACTCCGTCAGTGCATCGGTACCACCATCTCGCTCCTCCATCTGCTACCTCCTGTTCGGACCCGCAGTGGTACTGCGATGGATGCTCGTCGCCGAATCACTGCGTCAAGATCAATCCCTGCACGAGGACCTGCACGCGATTACCATACACCGGCACCGCTGGCCCCGAGGTCCCCGAGGTTCCCAAGCCAGAGCCAACAGTCTTCCCCCCAGCGCTGGACGCAGAAGCACCCAATGTCTCCAGCCCCTCCTCCGTCCCCGTCGCCATCGGCTCCACCTGCGAAGCATCCTACGTCTCTGACGACACCTCCCCCTTTCTTCCCTGCCAGCCCGGAACCCTCCTCTGCAAATCGCCCACGCAATTCTATACCTGCGGTCCCTTCGGCCCAGCAGGTGAATGGGCCTACAGCGAACCCAGAGACGTAGCGGCGGGAATGAAGTGCGAACCCGCCCTCGTCTCCGCCGGCCTGGCCCAAGCGCAGAGAGTGAGTAGGATGTTAAGGAAGAAGCGTCTGGACGACGGAAGCCAAGGAGATGGAGGCGACCAGGGCGATCAAGGCGATCAAGGCGATCAAGGCGACCAAGGCTCCGACGGCGGCGATTGGTACTACGTCGACGTCCCCGACGGCGAAAACACCGACAACACCACAGACTGGGGCGTCGAAGGCGTAGACTGGTACTGGGACGACTCATCCTCCCCCTCCCCCTCTTCATCCGCAACCCCCAACCCATCCCCATCCCCAACCCCTCAACTCCAACCCGGCGGCGGCATCCCCATCGCCCCGGGCTTCAACCCGTACATCTCGGATCCCACCCTCGGCCTCACCGCCGACGACGGCGCGGCGGATTACAACGCCGTCGTGGCGCTGTTTGGCGAGGAGCCCGAGGGGTACTCGAATTATTGGCCCGCGTACGATTTGCGCGCGCTGGATGAGAAGGGTGGGAGTGGGAGTGTGGAGCCTGGTGGTGGTGGAGATGGTGGTGGTGCTACCGCTACGTCTACTGCTGCTGCTACGGTGACGACGACGACGACGGTGGCTAGTAGCGCCAGCGCGACGGCGAGCACGAAGGCTGCTGCGAGGAAACGCCAGGATTCCGATGACGATGACGATGGTGATGGTGATGTAGGGGAGGACGATCTCGCCGCCGACGTGCTTCCCTGGTTCCTTGGCCCGGGACCCGTGGTTCCTCCCGGTGTCGACGTGGAGGGCGGCTGGCCTGGTGTTCCTGTCCCTGAGAACCAGGACGGAGACGGTTGCCCTGCGGACTCGGAGGGTGGCGAAGTTCAAGAGGTCACGAGAGACATTCACAAGGGGAAGAGGAGGGCGGTTAGGAGGTGGGAGAGACGGCAGAGTGAGAGGTGTGCGGCTGTGCCGGAGGGGTATTATCGCTCTGACCGGTATGTTGCAGCGTGAGGGTTGGGAGTATGACATAGGGGCTTCGGTGTAGAGAGGAGGAGGATGGGGGGCTGGTGTCTGGAGGGAATGGGGTTGTTGGAGTATGTGTATGTCTAGGGCCTGGGGCGGAAGGGTGGCTTGGTGTGGCTTCGTTGGGGCTTATTTGTATTCTCTTGGATTTTTGTCTTTCCTTCTTTTTTTTCCTTCCTTTTTTTTACAGCTTCTTTCTAACTCTTCGATTCACTTACCGTATACGTTAGGCATGAATGCATTACCTTTTCTTCCAGGGGAAAAAGCAGGATCTAACAATGATTACATCAAATTACACGAGTCACGGAAACTAATGAAGCCGCCAACAAGTACAAAAATTACGGTATCGAATGTGATGAAATGATTCCTTCGTCCTAGAGACGAGTGGCGATTCCGCCTTCATAAAGACGCATTAGATCTATATACCCATTCTCCATTCCCTTGAAACCCATATTAAACAACCGGCGGGCAATCCTAACACGGGACTGCATTTGCCCAAATCTGCCATTAGTCATTACCCCTTTGCCAGACCGACGTTCCAAATCGCGGAGATGAGAACCCCCAAAAGCTCGGAGAGAGGGAATCAGAAGACGCAAAGTTGAAGTTGCGTCTTCCCCAGTCCCATCGATCGAGCTCCTAGCCACAAAAAATCGAGAAAGAGATCGTGCCGATGCTCCGAGTGGGAAACGGAAGTCGTACACTTTTTCCCGTCTGTCCTTGTCCCTGTCCCTGAAAACGCCGCTCAAGCAGGCGGGCCCTTCTCGAGCCACTCACTCTCTTGAGCTCATAAGACATGATGACCAGTTCCCAGTTCCCAGTTCCCTCGCATCGCAGGCAGAACAGAACAGAACAGAACCAGAAGGCGAGGAAGCCAAAAGCCATCGAAATCTCTTCAATCCCGCGTTCAGCCACCCCCGACCATCCCGCCCCCCATCCCCTTCAACAC
>JAFHBW010000475.1:0-16490 GCA_019022765.1 Westerdykella sp. P71
CGCTATATCCGTCCTCTCCGGCCGCCCCTCCCCCCGCAACATCATCCGCCGCTCCCTCGAGCAGGCCCACGGCGAGTCCGCCGTCGTCGTCTGCGGTCCCCACGGCCTCGTCGCCGACGTGAAGCGCCATGTCGTCGCCCTGAGCGACGAGCGCGCCGTGCACAAGGGGACCGGCGCCCAGGCCGTGTATCTGCATACCGAGAGTTTTGGGTATTAGATTTGGGAGAGGGTGGGGTGGGGTCCAAGGCTTCGGCTTTTTTTTTTATGGGCGGATGAGAGAGGATAGATGGATCGTTCGTTAGGTGGTAAAGGAATTGCATCGGCGTAAGGGGGAGTTGGATTCCGTATATACCCAATTTCTGAATGCATTTATGATTTCTATTAGCGCTGCCAACAGCAATGAATAGTTGCTGTCTTCGAAAATAATCCCGTGGATGATACAATAACAGCTTAACCTTCGATCCCAGGCGGTACGACGGAAATCCGATCAAAGCGGTGGAATCCATCTCATCTCACAGGTCGTGTGGAAGTTGCCGGGTAGCTAACGGAAGTAATCCCACAGCCCTTCAAAAAAATCATCCAATCTGATAATGCATGCATCAATCACAACGCTCACACCAAAAAACCCCAGACACAAACACGCACGCATAGATCCGAGATCCAAGTGATATAAATTGCCCCATTCCAAATACCATGCTAAAATACACCCTCCCATATCTCTCTCCATCTCTCTTCCAGCATCCTCCTAAGCCCTCGCTGTAGTCAAACCACAGACACCCGACCGACCCCTCGTCTCTCTCGGAGCCAAAACAGGAAAAAGAGGACGAAGGAAGAAAAAAGAACACCATTCTTGTTCCCCAAAACGCCCAGAAGATGCATGCTCATTATGCAATGGTCCATCCAATGCGCCCGGCCTCGACGCCAGTAAACAAGCGGCCAGCGAGGACAGGAGGAAAAGAAAAGGGGGATAGTAATGAGGTGGATGTGGACCAAAAAAGGGGGGAACGAGATACAAAGGGAATCCAAAGTGCTGAAGAGCATCTCAAAGGGAAAAAGAACCGCAGACCCGTGGCCAAACGGGGGCTGATATCGCAAGAAAGGCAGAAAAGCCGCCGCGACTCCACCATGCAATCTTCCAGCTCCCGTGCCCCCAGGAAATAGCCGCCTCGTCAAAATTGCAACACCACTACTCATATCACACCCTGCCTCGCCAACTGCCTCCTCCTCACAATAAACGGACTCGGCATATCCTCCTCAATCTCCGGATCCCACACCGCCGGCGACCCAAGCTTCGACGGGCTCTTCACCTTCATGCCATTCAGCGCCGCCTTCGCAGCCACAACCTCGTCATCGCTCATCGACGACCCGTTGCTCACGGGGATCCCGCGCGCCTGCTGCAACTCCACCAGCGTGCGGCCCTGGATGTTGCGCTTCGGCGCCATCTTCGAGTCCTGCCGCGGGACGGGCGGTTTCGGGTTGAGCGCACCCTTCTTGGACTTCAGTCCGCTTCCTGCTGATGTGGATTCCGTCGACTTGGTCGAGGCGTTGGACTTTGCGGACAGGGGCTTCCGGCTGGGGCTAGATGTGTCAAAGGCTTTCACGCGCTGCCGAGCAGGGGAAGCGGCAATGATGGGGACGGTACTTGCGGGCCGCGTTTGGTCTTTGGGTCGTGCTTTTGTACCATGAGCGGCGAGGCTGGGCGCGCTGGCGAGCCGTTGCGTAGGCTTGGAAATGGGTAGTGCACCTGCCGCTGGCTTGGAGGGATCCCTCTTTGCATTTCCGTTAGAAGTGCTACGGGGACGCGTAGGAGAGGGGACCACGGGAACGTCATCGTCGTCGAAGTCATCGGCGTGCCACTCTTCCTTGGTTGGCGTGGGGGGTACATCTGCGTCCCATCTCCGTGCCGATTCCTTATCTTTGGCGGCTGCGAATATGTTCTGCCGAGGCGCGTTGCGGCGTGGTGACAACGACAGTCCAGCGAGGCTGGGCGGGGCAGGAGCTGGTGACGGATCTGCCATTTGGACATCCATGGGAGAACCGGGTACCTGAGCAACAAACATGGTTTGGGCTCGGGCAAGTGGGCCTCTTCGAGCGGTTCGTTTCACGGCGGGCTTCTGCTCCTCTGGGGTATCATCAAGCGAGAGAGAGGAGATATCCGTGCCGCTGGCGAATGTGGTATCGGTACCCACAGTGCTCGTCGAGCTTGTATTCATAACTGGCTTCAAGCCTTCGTCTGTGGGGAACAAGTCCGCCTGAGTCGTGGGCATGGTCGGAGTACTTGAACGAGGTGCCAGTCGTGGGGATGTGCTGAGTCGATTGGGATGTTTGGCAATAGTCCGATCGACTTGTGCCTTGACTTCGGTGTCGAACTGGCGCCGTAGCTTTTGCGTCTCCTCATGCCAGAGCAGTTTGACCTGGCGATCGATTTCCAACCTCGCCCTAACCTCCCATTCGCGGCGTACCGTGCTATCCACCTCTAACCGCATCGTATCTCTCTCTGCTGCTAGCCTTTGTTTTTCTTGGGCCAATGCCTGCTCCCGTCTAAGCACTTCACCCTCTCGCGCGGCAACTTTCGCCTCCCTCTCCTTCAAACTATTGCCGAGTTGGACCACCTCTTGTTCCTTACGCATGATCTTGACCGCTGGAAGATTGAGGAGCTGTGCTGTGGTAGGCCGATGTTCCGGAACCACTTGGAGACAGTGAGCAATGACCTTGTTCAAGTCTTGGGAGTACTCCTTGGGAATGGGCGGATAGCGGCCGGACTTGATCTTCTGAATGAGCTCGAAATGCGTCTTTGCGTTGAATGGCGGTTCCCGCGCGCACATCTCGTATATAATGCAGCCTAGCGCCCAGATGTCGGAGTATAATGTATAGGTTTCCGCTTTGCAGATTTCGGGGGACATGTAGAATGGGGTTCCGACGTATGTGGATGCGAAATCGTGCGATTGGATGATTTTGGAAAGGCCAAAGTCGCCGAGCTTTACGCAGTTGCCCTCGCCGAGAAAGACTAGAAACTATCAGGTGTTATTCTGTAATGTGCTTCGGGTTGACTCACTATTTTCTGGCTTTAGGTCCCGATGCAGGATCATCGGCTTCCCCGTACGTGGCTGAGCGTTCGGTCCAAGGCCAAGTACGTTCGCTCCAGTGGGCGGGGGGTCCTCGCCATAATGACAGCGATACAGGGCGCTGACAATCTGAGAGAATATGCTCCATACGAAGTCTTCCGGCGCCAGCACCTTCTTTGTTTTGAAGTCCCGAATCACTCGTCCCAAGTCTCCGTTTCCACAGAACTCCATGTACAGGTATAGGTCTTGTGACGCTTTAATGTGGTCCCGCTCGTAGTACTTGACGATGTTGGGATGGCGGAGATCCTTTAGAATTGCGAGTTCGGATTGTAATTGCTCGCGTTCCTTTTGGGACATGCGCGAATAGCTGATCTCCTTCCGGCAGAGAATCTATGCACTGTCAACGAAACCGAGCAAAACAAGCGCATTGCAGCAACTCACGTAGCCATCGGACTTGCGCTTGACCTTTCGAATGATTCCGAACGAGCCATGACCTGTGGTAACATCAGTAAGACATGTTCTCCTCGATGAAGGCTGCATCCTGCATGCAGAGCATGAGAGGGGACGTACCAATCTTCTCCAGCGCATCGTACTTGTCGTCCTCAGGCATTGCTTGCAGATAATAACATGCAACGAAAGTATTATTCGGTGAGACTGTTGGGGGGTTGTGATATCGCGGAAGATGCTGCTATGTTCGTGGTTGCGAGGTCGAAGTTAGAGAACGAGGGTGTGGGTGGGTGCGGGTGTGTAGTCAGCGATCGGTTGTTTGGCAATACTCGTGGCCCTGGCAACCAGCCCCGCACGGACCCACGCCTTCCCTCGTGGGAACCCAGCCACGGAGTTATCGTTGATGTGGCGCACTTATCGCCGCCCCTCATTCGTCTGTCGTCAGTTCGGATGAGATGGGCATTTCGCGGGGCGAAAGACATCGCGTTCCGTCCACCTACCTACACCAATATCTTTATTTTTCGCCACCATGGAAGTGAAGAAGAAGTACGAGATCGAAGCGGCTCTCGCAAAAGAGGCGCAGCAGATCTCGTCTGGCGCACTCAAGGAAGAGAATCCACTGGATCTGAGCGAGGACTTCCGCATATTCTGCGAGGCATGTCGGCGTGGCGACTTGAAGGTTTGCCAGGAAATGATATCGAGCGGGGTGAATATCAATGCGAGAGACCGGTTCGATTACACCCCGCTGATTTTGGTATGTTCACCCAAGCATCCACGGCTTTGCCACTGCTCGACCTGGTACGATTCTCTAACCATGCTCTTGTAAGGCTAGTCTCTGTGGGCATTACGAAGTCATACGATTACTCCTTGAGAACGGCGCGCTCTGCGAACGGGATACCTTCCAGGGCGAGCGTTGTCTATACAATGCGCTCAATGATCGAATCCGCAATCTGCTACTGTCCTACGATTATGCAAAGTCAACGAACCCTCTGCAACCGCTTGCCGCGCATATCACCTCCTTGCTTACACGAGAAACGCCGAAGACTACGGACATTACCATCGAAGCATATGGCCAGGAGTTCCACTTACACAAGTTCATCCTGGCCGCGCGGTCGCCGTACTTCGCGAGGAAGCTTGCCATCGCGCCGTCGACTACGTCGTGGAAGTTGCCCAGTGCTATACCTGCGGAGTCCCTGAACATTGCTCTACAGTACCTGTATTTTGCCGAGGCTGCGCTGCGACCGCGAATGAGCGAGGAGGAAGAACTGCTTGTGCTCAATGGCCTGGCGAAGATCAGCAGGCAGTTGGAGATTGAGAGGTTGTTTGAGAGCGTCACGGAGCTGAGGTCAGATCGAAGACTCCTTCGGCAACAACGGACAGAAGAGCTAGAACGCGGAAGGGATCAACTGGAAGCTTGGTTCGACGAGAATATAGTCAAGAATAAGGTTGTGGTAGACACAGACAAGGTGGACAGGATACAGTCGGATCGGAACAACTCGATATTCGCCGACGTACTGCTGCGCGCCGACGATGATTATGACGAGGAGTTCTACGACTCGCCGGATGAGACGGTATCGCCTGGACCATCCGAGTCCTCGACGCCCCGTATACGGGCCACCGAAGGACCTCTCAATGGCATTCCCGTGGGCCCTGTGCGATCGCGATCACCGTCGCGGCAACGGAAGACTCCCAAGTCAACAATATATCCGGCTCATCGTGCGATGCTCTTGAGATCAGAATATTTCCTGACCATGTTCAGCTCCTCGTTCAGGGAGGCACAAGAAACGCCCCACTTGCAAATCATCAAGTTGGACTGCTCACCTGCGGTATTGGAAGTAATATTGCGATTCCTCTACGCCGAACGTTCCGATTTCGACCTGCAGACGGCCATCGAGGTGCTCTTCGCTGCAGACCAGCTCTTCATCGAGAAGCTCAAGCAGCGCGCAGCACTCATCATATCTTCTCTTGGAAACGGATCCACTTCGGCAGTCGAAGCTGAGAATCCTCGAGGGGAGACGGACGCCGAAGAGATTATCGACATATATGAAGTCATGCGCGCGGGCTGGGACACGCGTGTGCAAAGATTGGAGGAGTTTGGTGCACGCTACATTGCATATAGACTGGAACGGTACATCGACGAGCCGGAATTTGCACAGCTTGTTCAAGAATCCGCGAGGAGGGTGAAGGCTCGTCAGGAGACGGACACCGTCGAGTTGGTGGATGACATTCGCTACTATCTTTCTGAAAGGTTCAGACTGCGGTTCGAGGACAGCGGTCTGGATGAGATGATGGCGGAATTCGAAAAGCCACAAGAACCGGAAGGTCTTGCGGAAGCTGTGGCGAGGATAGACCCGGAGGGTACGGATTCCGAAGAGGCCTCTGCGCTTGACATTGAAGCACAGATAGCTGCAGGCGCAGTGAGAACTCTGGATGGAGAGCTAGCTGGTGACGAGTTTGCCCAGGATGCCATCAATTTCCAGATTCTGCTGGGTAAAATTGACCGTCTCCTGGAGAATCTCAACCTGGAAGCTTAGTGCGTCCGTCTTCGAGTTTTGTTGATTAGAAGTCACGATTGTACGCACTTGGTCATTCAAGGTAGAGCATCTGCATTTTTTGTGCATCAAAACCGGATTAAATTTATTGTTCTTGAGGCTGTATGGCTTCTATTTCTACATGAATATGCATGGTTCTCGAAAGTTGGCCCAATACATATTGACATGGTCATGTCCAAATGAAAATACTCAACGTGAAAGTCAATGACTACCTACCATATATCTCCAGTGGCATTACAAAGCTATATGTCACGCCAATTGGCTTGCTAGAGGACGACTTCTATAAAGTAGCAGTAATGTGTAACCGCCCCACAGAGAAACGATAGACTCACACACATCTCCTCTCACTTAACAGCAACAGTATCTCTTGTTCTGTTAATTCGACAAGCTTTATTTAAATCTCGAGTATACTAACCATTATGCTATATAGAACATTTATAAAAGGTTGCCATCTTAGCCTTTGCAACCTCCAACTGCTCGCAGAAGGCCTCGAAGTTTTTTCTTACAAACGCCCTCTGATCATCATCGGTATTGATATGCTCAAACCCGGGCAGCGTTCCCGGTTTGGTACCCGCCACGAACTGAATTTCCCATGCTAGATTGCGCAGCTTCCAAAGACCAAACGTAGTGGGGCAGCCCGTTATAAAATGCGCTAAAGAGCTGATCTTTGGCAGGCGGGACTCTGGGTCGTACACAAGGGGCCGAAGCTCCTCTAGAGCGCGGTCCATCATCTCAAAGAAGCCAAGAATCATACAGCGGGACATATCGCGGTCGTCGGCATCGTCGTCCAGTTCGAGTAGCGATTCAAATACTCTAGTATCCAGGATGTCTTCAAGGTCGTTCAGGCCGTCAATCTCTGTCTGTGGTTCGAGTTGAATGCTGCTGGTCGGCACGACGACGCTTGTAGCATCAAGCTTCGGCCTTTCAGACACTGGAGATTGATGAACAGGGGCGGCATCTTGCCAGACTTTTCGTCGCTTCCGCGAAATGATGTGTACTCGGCGATAGTGCTGGACATCGTCGGATTCATCGTAGGCAGTTCTGTACCTGGTTGCCTGTGGAGACTCGTCCCCGTTCAACTCGCTCCACATGGAAATGACCTGCTTGACCGCCAATTTTGTAGGCCTATCTGCCGTTGAAGTTGGCGCTTCTTCGTGGATGAGAGTCCGCGTGAAGATCAACCCACAGGAATCACACTCTGTATCCCTCCTTCCTCTGATTCTCGGACATCTAGTCCCACATGCCGGACAAAAACCGCTCTTGCGTGTCGTCCAGTCGAAAATCATGCGCATCTCGATCCGTTGGCCAGGCAGGAAGCACGAATCCCAGTCCTTGGCCAGGTCGATTCTGCGGCCGGTGGCTTGATTGTGCAATGCAAACTCGCCGCTTTCGATCTTTCGAAGACCGGATGGGACCTTTTCGAAATTGGACTTGAGGACAGCTCGAAGAGCGTCGGCGGAGCGCACGAATTCGAGATGGAACGGTGACGTCTTGCCCAGGGCGTCAATCATATACACTGGCTGCTCCCTCTCGATGCCTTGCGGTATCCGCGAAAGCATCGCATGTATAGAGCGTACGGTTTGAAAGATGCGGACATTGGTTTGGAATATCAACGCGGTCCGTCGGAGTAGCCGCTCTCCCTGAGCAATAGATCCGCCGATGGCGCATGAAATTTGTGAAATGCGGTCCTGGCACCGCTGAAAAGACTCTCGCAGAAAGTCGCGCAAGGTAGTGAATCCCATTAAACTTGACTTCCCTTGGAGCTCCATTCGTTGTAACTGAAGCGTAGCCAGCAGAACCAAGATCGATTGAGTATGAGCGGCAATATCGGTTTGGAATCTGGCCAGGTCGTCGGTTTTGAAGAGCGACCATTGAACCTTCATCCACGCCTTCTTCGCGGGCGAAGCTTTCCCCTGGCTGAGGAGATGCTTTTGGTATCGAGAAGCCTTGGTCCAGAACGCGTCGATGGTATGCTGGCACTGAGAAGCGGCCTGCTTGAGGGCGACATATTCGGCATGCTGATGGTCCTCGAACTCAAGCTGCTTCACGCGTAGGAGCGCCATCTCGAGGCTGAACAGTTCCTGTGTGAGTTCGCGGAACTGTGATGCCGCGCCGCCGACTTCCTGCAGCGAGGCGACCACGTCGCCGACCAGCTTCAGGGCCGCGACGAAGTCTCCAACGGAAAAGCCGAACGACATATTTGCAACTTGGAAATGACGATGATGGAGTTGAGCAAGGATGCCGCGAGGTTTGGACATATTATAGAGGGGCATTCAGCCGCATAGCCTACACGAGATGCACACACAGCCTTCGTTTGGGTGTGGCTGCAGCTGTGTTTTCGAGGCCGCTGCATGCAAATCGAGCACGTCTGGGGAACAATGACAACTTTTCGTGAAGGACATTAATATTATCTCTTTCCCACAGGAATTCTGGCAGTATGCATATGGTGGTCATTACAGGCATGGAAGGCTCAGAGTATGGCGTACGGAGGAATATCGTCGGTCTTGAAAGCGACAAATTTGAAGCCAACCCCGTCCGGCTCGCGTGTCAGAAGACATCTCATGGCGAGTGCGTAGGCTTCGAAGTGACAGGAATGCAGAGGGGTTTGGATCATGGCGCAAAGTCGCTTAATCGGATAGGAAGCTCAGAACATGTTTCTGAAAGGCGACATAGAGTTGTTCTATATTGTATAAAATGTTAATGGATTTTTAGAGAGATGCACGAAGTTTTAGAGGATCTGGAGGCTGTCTAAGCAATGCTTTTTCTGTATTGCTGAAAGTTAATTGTAGTATCACATAGTAGTTATAGAAAAGTAATTACTAGGATCTGCTATAATTTCTGTCTCCAGCTACCCCGCCACCCCGCAGTGATGTAATCCATTTCGACCCCACCTTGAGGTCCTCAAATAGGCTACCCGGCAATTAGCTGAAGCGGAAGGGTTGTTATGCATAATCATGCGCGCACTCTTCTCTCGCATTCCATCATTCCTCTCTCGACGAACACCAATTCCTTCCGCACGAATTGTCCCTGCTGTCATTGCCTCAGCAATCGTCTCTACGGCTACTAGACCTGGAATATTGGTATCAATTGTAGCTCCGCCCATAACACCCCGCCAAACCGCAACTATGTCGACCGAATCTACACAGTCCAAAGCCTGTAAGTGTTGATATGCGAGAGCTCGGAACTTATCTACTAATACACAAAGGCTGCAATTTGCCGGCGATTGTTGGCAAGGGCTACCAGGCAAAGGGACAATACATCGCCGTGGATGACTTGAAGACATGTAAGGCCCCTCCCTGCGAAAGAACCGAACCACCATTTAACATAATTCTCCCTTCCAGACTTCACCGGCCCCAAAGACGCCAAACAGGGCATCCTCGTCATCTACGATATCTTCGGATTCTTCCCCCAAACGCTCCAGGGCGCTGATATCCTCGCCCACTCCGACAAAGAACACCCGTCCCAGGTCTTCATTCCCGACTTCTTCGAGGGTGAGCCCGCCGACATCTCGTGGTACCCGCCGGACAACAAGGACAAGGAGCACAAGCTCGGCCACTTCTTCAAGACCAAGGCTGCGCCGCCCAAGACACTGGAGAGGATCCCCAAGATCGTGAAGGAATTGACTGAGAAGCATGGAGTGGAGAAGTGGGCGATTTTGGGATACTGCTGGGGTGGGAAGGTGAGTGAATATTCTCCTCACGGGGACGAATATTTCGACCACGATGGGTACACCTCTTTAAGCAGACCGAAGAATCTAACTATTTTCAGATCGTCAACCTCTCCTCCATGGAAGGCACCCCCTTCAAAGCCGCCGCAGCCTGCCACCCGGCCATGATCGCCGCTGACGATGCCCCCGGAGTAACCATCCCATACATCATGCTCCCCTCCCAAGACGAAGACAAGCACGCTGTCGCCGCCTGGGAGAAAGGTCTCAAGGTGCCGCACCAGGTTCAATGGTTCCATGACCAGATCCATGGCTTCATGGCCGCGAGGGGTGATCTCGAGGACGAGAAGGTCAAGAAGGCGTATGAGCAGGGCTACAAGCTCGTGCTGGATTTCTTCCACAAGCATATGTGAGTTCTCTGCCCCGCGGGTGGTAGAGAACCCAAAGGATGTGGTGGACATGGAGGTCGGAACTAATGACGTGCCTGGTTGTAGGGACTCTGGCTCTAAGCTATAATGCGGATAGTGGTCTGCGTAACATAACGAGTATCATGTAGAAATGGAATATGAACCCACACATAGTGTCCACATCAGAGACCGTCACGTGACCGCGAACGCGTCCATGCCTAGGTGACTTGGAATTTCTATACGGTAGAACAAAGGGCATTACCGATGCCGAAAAGGAATAATTGTTTGACTGAACCTCCCGCCAGCCCTATAATACAGACCAAATCGAGTAATAACCTCCGCATATGGTCGTCCAAAACTTCCCAAAGACAGTAAAGCATTATTCATCGTCGAAAGCAGTAGAGCAAAAACGATCGGTCTTATTGTACAAAAAGGATGATTGTCGAGCCATAGATAGGAATGGGTATCTTATGTGCCAATGTGCACAGAAAACATAAATCGCGACGAGAGACCAACTAATCTGAACGGTGATGCAGGGCAGTGTTGGTAGATACAAAGTTGTCCCTAGGTAGACCCTGCTAGTTCGAAGCTTCCGGCGGACTTGTTTCGGGTTGATCGGGTGAACTTGATGCGGATACATCGGGGGGAATTGTTTAGGACGCATCTTGCCGGCTTGATAGAGATCTGTCCGGCGAACTCGTTGCAGATTTATCGGGCGGAATTGCAGTGGAGGCATCCCTCCCAATTGATATGCGCTGCTTATGTGAATCTTTTGCAACTTTACTCGCGTTCCTCCCTCCCAGCGGACTCGACACCGCTGACTTGGACTTCGACCTCACATGCGGCGAAGGCGAACAAGGCAATCCGGTCCCCTTAGGCCCGATACAAGGCAGCTCTTGCGGCTCCGCGCAGGCCAGTTCTTGAGGCGGCTGCACCAAAGACGCATGCTTTGTATCTGAGAATTCCCCTTTGCCTTGCTGTGGTGACGGACCGTAGTACTCGGGTACAGGAGATCCCCACTGAGACGGGGAAGTCCATGAAGGTGGTGGTGTTACAGAGGAGACCTGAGATGGAAGAGTCGTATGGGCGGGCACGTTTGTGTACAATCGGAGCCGTGGATGGGAGTAGGAAGTGATTCCAGCGACCGGGAGGGCGTCCTGTGATCCAAGGCGTTGCACGCCGTAAGGCCTATTTCTAGTTCTTCGGCGGAAGAGGAAGATGCCCACTCCCCCAACGACGAGGAAGGCTCCCAAAGACCCTCCAACCGCTCCTCCGATGACGGCAACCCTGTTAGGACCTTCGTCTTCCTGCTCTGCTGCTCCAGTCTCTAGTGGTAGATACCGCGTTGGCTTCCGTGGTATGGGTTTATATCTCCTCGCAAATTGGACTTGCAAGTCTCGTTCACGGAAGCCGGCGGTAGGGGCCAATGCTGTTGCACCACCAGTTGGGCCTCCACCGATGGCCGCGAAAATCTCGCTGGGGACTTGGTATGTGGTAAGATTTGGGTTGTACGATGCCCATTTTGCGCCGAGGGGATTGCTTTTTCCCAAGTCCAAGCCGTGTTGGCCATAGACTACCGGCATATCGCCTATCATTGTCAATGTCCAGTTCTTGCTGTTGAGAACGGAGAGATTTCTGCATACTTACAGTCGTTCGTCATGTTCGGAAAATGCCCACCCATGATGATCATCTGCGAGTTCCCAATCACGTCACAGCTGAGCGAGTGGTGAGGAAATGTTGCACCCACTCCATCTTCCGATCTCGGCCAGAACTGCAAGTGTCAGGGTCTTTCTTCCAAATATATTAAACAGGAATCTCACTTTAACCCAAGTGAATGAAGGCAAGCTGAGTACATAAACATCCCCGAAGCCAACGCCATCTCCAGTGGAGGCACCACCGTATAAATAGCTGGATAAGTCAGCTTGGCTTCTTGAATAAGAGATATGTTCCCACATATTGAACGACGATTGGTCGTTAGCCTGTGCCAGCCCCGCGCAAAATCGTCGACGGGATTCGGGAATGTCACCCGTCGCTGTCTGCCTATACCATAGGTTATCACCCAGGCTGTAGATGTAGATATCCTGACGCCTGGTAAGCTCAGGGTCCTGGAGAATTGAAGCTTGCAGATCTTACGCTCATGTTTATCTGCGATATATTAGTATATAACGATCTTTTCATGTTTTCTGTGCTTTACGTACTCCTCTGCGTTCTCCATTGAGAAATTCAAGCCCACCGAAGTAAACCAATAGGCCAGAATCGCCCACAGGAACAAATTGCATCACACCTTCAGCCCGTGGGATCTCGTCAGGACCGGACTGGTTGCGAAATGAATTTGCAATCATATCGTACACAACCATGGTCGAGAGCGGAGTCTGCGCCGCGTATCCGGGAACTGAGGTATTTGAGAGATACCCACCGTAGTAGTATCCTCTGGCCTTGGACTGATCCGTCGCACCGGCGCCTATGTGCGTTAGAATGTATTCATGCTCCACCACAACTGGACACCATACCCCATGCTGCGCGGTCAATATCCGAACCGCTGGGGCTAGTTAGGTTCCAAGAATTGTAGGCGATGTCATAAAACCACAATTGGAAGTCCTGCGGCTCCCGGTTTCCAAACTCTCCGCCGTACATGTAGACTTGTTTGTTGGCCGCATCAGGCCATAGTACGCCTCCATGGACGGAGGGCACGGATTCGTTCTTTGTGACTGTGACGTGCTGGGGGAACCCTTCATTGACCTTGTCCAGGTCGCCACTTCTCAACCACACGCCTAGAGGGTGTATGTCAGTATGGCCTATCCAGCTCGCTCGCACGCATTATTTCTGGGCCCAACTCACTTGAGCGGTTGAGGGAATTGGCTGACAAGGGCGCAAAATTCACCAGGCCCCCATCGATGAGCATCCGACGGTCCACGACGGTCGTCTGGTGACCAAATAAGAGGCAAAAGTCTTTCAAAGGATCCTTGCGCTGGACTGAAAGCGATATAAATGAGAAAACGACCACAAAGAGGCGCAGCGCTCTCATTCTGGACGTCATGACGTGGACACAAATCTCCAAAATCACCCAAAGACACGAGAGACCTAGGGAAGCTGATCTAGGAGAGCGGCGCGTCGTCTCTGCTATCTGCGTTCCCAAATTTCAGGAACGCATAGCTCTGCCCCACGTTTTGGGGACATTGATACTGCATATGAATCCTTTGACTGCATGTTGCCGAACCCCGGTGGCGTAGTACAGACTTTCCGCATTCGGAATGAGCAGATTGTTAAGATCGCGAACTGTGCCATACACTTAAGGCTTGTCTGGAGGGGCCATAATATTCTGGGTGAGTGCGGCGCTTGGCCGAGGGCGACTTGAAACATATCCTGAAGCGATAACTGCAGAGGTTCCATTTGTCGCCCGGACTTCGTGAGGTGCAGTATAAAGGACGTGAGAGCACCAATCAGTTGGTGGCGTTCATCGACCAACCCGAATTGGATATAGACGTGAAGCACTTGATGATTTAGAGCCGATGGAACCTGAGCTGTGATTTCAACGGGGCCTGCTGTTCAAATGTTGATGTTGTACCTGGGGAGCGTATCTCGTACGACGTTTAATTGCTGTCCAAACAGCTTCCACCGCTTCGTCGACCCATCAAAACCATTGACTGTGAGCAAGTGACCCATTCGTCCAACAACAGAGACGACAATCAAGTCCTACGTGTTCTTGGTGAAACGACGAGAACGAGACGCGACAGCTGCGGTTGTGGGGGCGGACAATTCAGATTTCTGACGCGGATAGCTATCAAGGCACATGTAGTTATGGGTGGCTTGATAAGAGAGACAACGCGTGGTTTCCATTGCATACCTACCTATAGATACTTTGACACATCGGAATGCTGATGCCGTTTGAGATGGAAGATATGAGACGTTGACATTCATCTCTTGAGTGGTTGGCACGCTGGGCCGACGGCGCGGACTAACCCGAATAAATAGATGGGGTTCGAAAAAATCTCGGCGCTTATAACTACTCTGTCTCCTGTCTCCTGTTGACCTCATGTCGCATTATTGAACCCTCCATTCTTCTCTGTATCTTCCCTTTGGAGGTCCAGGATCGATCGAACTGGTTAGGGTTTGAAGGCCACGAAATGATTATGAAGAACCGTCAACTTCTGCAAGTCATGTTCAACGGACGGACGAGACTCCAACAGCGAAGAGCTACCGCGTTTTTTTATAGCGATGCTACGAAGTATTCAGGTGAAGTGCATTCCATCAAGCGATAAATGATACACTCATCGTTCAATCTGGCTGCACCCTTGGGTGTCCCTTTTACATCTACCTTTTCGTCTGTCCTAATCCATTTCTGCCCTAATCTGGAAGACGGTCAAGCACCCTTTGGGCCACGTAAATCAAACTACTCCCTAGGAGCACGACGAGCCACAGAACCCAGATCAGCCATACTAAAGCGACTGCGCTTGTACTGATGTCTGCTCTTGCCTTCCCCCCGGTGGATGTCTCAAGTAGCGTAGCTGCCGTTGCCGATGCGGTATGTTGCCACCGCGCGGCTGTGAAACTGAAGAGGCATCCCAGTCCTGAGAGAACAACACAAATCACCACAGAAGTACGGTCCGGGAACGGCTTCACATCTACGTCCGATCCCGTAACGGGGTCCCGCTCTTCATGCCATCCTGGAAAGGTTGAAAAGACACAAAAGGCTAGCACCCCTAAGCCTACACTGCCAATGCTTTGCGAATGATAAGCCACTGTCTTCCGCTATACCAGTACGTTCAACAACTCACATAAAGCCTGGAAAAATAACATCGTCCTTAAATTTTTCCACCATGTGCGAGGGGCCTAACGGATCAACAAAACGGCCAGAGTGCATCAGGGTAGCGACGTTCCCAGCGCAGATCCAAGGGCTTCTTGCTTGGGAGCCGCAAAGACCGAAATAGCCGAGCCGCGTCACGAATTCTCTGTTCTTAACGGCGTTGAGAGCGAGCGTCGTGATGTTTTCCCGAATATCCGTTGGCTCTTTGGCATCGTTGGCTCCGACAACTGGATTCAGGTAGCTGATCTCTACGATATAAATGCGTTGCGCTATGCTGGTCGTCCCTGAACCTGCAACGAGTACTGCGGACATAGTCACAATACAGGCAACGATGGCCATCAACGCTTGGGGGTAGCCTATGAGGCCTGATCTGTGAGAATTCGCGTAGGTAACTAAAATACAACTTGTTGATTATTATAAGCAATAAGAGAGCTCCTTAAATACACAAAAATACTAGAAAATCCCTTAGTAAATAGGGGGATTAACGCAGGCTTAAACAATACGCGAAATTCCTATACGAAAAGGAGATTGCTCTGGTGGAGTCTTCCGACTCGACTTACCTCTTCCGGCTCACATAATCCGATGAGTTAGCCATAGATTAAGGCCCGATGGATTCATGAAGGGGCATACTTATCCATGTTTGCAGAAGCGTCACGGGTTTCCAAAACTTCATATTCATCGTCGCGCTTTGATCGGCGTCAAGTAGTTTTGCAAATATTTAGTCAGGATAAGAGACCGGACGTTGTTTGTTGAATTGGGCCTCACTTTTCTGTTCGCACGGTGGGTACCCACCTTTGGTGAACTACACAGCATGCTCTGTACGCTGGTCGAATGGTGGGTGTTGAAAGTCATGATTACAGTAATACAAACATTAGTGACTGGTGGTCCCCGACGAGGAGACGCTCCCGAACCCAGCTCCACATGAGAAAAGATATGATCCAGAAGAAAAAGGCTCCCGAGTCGTCTTTCGCATCTGAAACTACAAATTCTCCCTTCTCGATCTATCGCGATCATTTCCAGGCCAAGACAGAGCCGCGCATTTCATCGCTCATGCAGACATATTTCCAGGACGAAGCGGATGCTACGTTGGGTGCTTCAATCGACCCTCCCCCACATCGAAGTGAAAGCGCAGCACGGACATCTGTTGAGGCCGGTCTAGATGTCCAACCGGTGTCCAAACATTCTTCAGGGTCATCGCCCAACCCATACAACGAAAGGTTGGCGCACGATTCCCCTCCAGGTCCAGTAGCAAGAGACGCAGAGCATGCAGAAAAGGGTGCGTCAGATGCAGCTTCGGTGCTTGAGGGGAGGTTGGAGGCTGCTCGCAAACGTCAGCTCGAGATGAAAGTGAGCAATGACGCCGAATTCAGGTCCACTGGAGTTAGCGAAAAGGGGAAAAGCAAGGCTGCAGAACCTAAACGCCAAATCGACCTGAGCCACGGCCGGCCATCGATGATATTCTATCAGTGTAGAAGGGGCAAGGTGACAGAAAGAGTGACTGAGTTGATTGTACAAAGCTAGTAGAGATGACAGCTTAAGTATCATCGCTAC
>JAFHBW010000476.1:0-16455 GCA_019022765.1 Westerdykella sp. P71
GCCTCAGTGACGGTGGTGAAAGACGATGGTCATGTGACGGTGGTCGAAGGAAGTCGACAGAGCCGCCAACCGTCACATAGATAGTTGTTCCGCTCCGAAGGGATGGCATAGAGACCCATCATCCAAACCCTTCGGAGCCTTATCGAATCCAAACTGTTACTAGGCATCTGCAGCTTTGCGCGGCCATTACAAGGATATAGGCCTGCTGAACGACAGCTGCATGGGTGTTTACGCGTTGCTGTGGCCCAAGCGTTGCATCCCACTTTTTCCGCCCCTTATGGGGGGGATTCTGACTCCATGGCAGAAACAATCTAGGCTCCGAATAGGAATGTTTGCGAATGGAAATGATAATTCTACAGGACATGTTACGACGACCTTCTAGCTCGGCCGAAGGAAAGGAGCAAGTGACGACCTCTTATTCCAAGTACTTTACTTCTTTAAAGGGGAAGCATTGCGATTTGGTAAGTCTAAAGGATCTATTACTACGATTTTATAGGTCGGCTAAGGAAGACGAGTAAATAGCAGCCTCTACTATTAATCGCTTCGTTATATCGCAGAGGAAACTCTTTATGGTATTAGTTGCAGCCTATATTTATAGTTAACTGTAACAGTAAGGGCGCTACCCACGTGGCCTGTAGGTCCGCTAGTATATAAGGCCTTCCGTAGCTACTCCCGTACAATCAACTCAGTCCTCCACATTGTCCGACCCCTCTGCTTGCCACTCTTAGCTACATTGACACTAGTATAGACTTCTAGGTATTAAACATCATGTCTTCGCTCAAATATCTACTACTTATACTTCTCTAGACAAGCCAATCCCCCTTCTCAGTTTCCTCGTTTAACATTTGACGAAAATGTACCTTGCAAAAGTTTCCCTCGTCATCGTTGTGTCCATCGCACTCGCCTCCACCTCTCCCTTACAGTCTAAGCTAGTGTCGGACCCAAGCTATGGACCAATACCAGGCCAATCCGATCAATACAATACCTTCACAGGTCTCGCCGCCCCCTTCCCCGCCAATATCACTAGCCCCATTCTCCCAACCGCAACCGGCCTGCCTGGGCCGGACGACATCCTCTTCCAGAATTTGCTAAACGCCGAATGGATCATTTACTCCTTCTACCAAGCAGGCGTGCAAGCCTTCAACAGTACCTCATTCACGTCCCTTGGTCTCCCCAATACAACCTACCAACGCATAGCGTCTATCCGCGACAACGAAGCCGGGCACCTCCGCATCTTCCAAGACTCAATCAGTCCCACTTCCGTCAAGCCGGGGCCTTGCAACTACACCTTCCCCTTCGAGTCGGCTTCGGACTACCTGGCACTCCAGCTCCTAATCGAAGTCGCTAGTATGGCGTTCCTCACAGGCCTCGTGCAGCAAACGACCACGAACGCGACTAAAGGCGCCCTCACAGCCGTCAGCGAGGTCGAAACACGGCACAATACATGGGCGCTCATCGACGTGTGGGGCATAGATCCGTTTAGCGGGCCAGCTGACACCGCGTACGCTTACGCGAACCAGATCTTGGACATGACGCGGCAGTTTGTCGTCGACGGAAGCTGTCCGGCCGCAAACCCAGGGTATCCGTCCCCGAGCCAGAACCTGCCAAGGCTGTCGTTCAACAGCACCGTGAGCTCGGGACATCCCGGCGATGCTATCGTCTTTGACTTTCCGGACCCAGCTAACCAGCCAATCTTCAACGATGGGCAGGAGTATTGGGCAGTCTTCTTTCATGGACTAGCGAACGTCAGCGTCCCGTTTGAGCCGGGCAAGAATCTGTCGACGGTGCCCGAGTTTGATGAGGGCAGGGGCGTTGTTATTGCGGCAATTGCTGATACACCCGGGGCACGGACGGAGGAGAGTGTGGTAGCGGGGCCTTTGATTTTGCTGCAGCAGCCGGAGAGCTTGACTGGAATGTTTTGAACGTTGTCTTTAAGGAATAGAACTGTAGAATTAAATCGTGATTCGGTTCGGTGAACCAATTGAACGCGTTGTTGTTAAGCCATTGTGAAGTTTGTGGAAAGACACTTCCTTTTTTGGTGGCGCGCAGGTTACTAGTGTGCGCAGGTTATTGGTGAAATACTTTAAATTGACTAATTGACTGGATTACGCATCCGCATCAATGAGTGTAGGGTGGGAAGTTCTTGGCGCGTTAAAAGGACGAGGTAGCCAATCGTTTGCTCTACCGTTTCGCCACTGCCGCATCCCTACCTACGTCATTTGCCGCGTACGACACTTTACCTCACCGTTTTATCCAGACCATTGGTGGCTTGTTGAGGGGACTTTCAGTACAATGACGTGGAGATGTGGCTTATCTGGTATAATAAGCGTGTGATAAATATGAAGGACGAATGGGAGCAGCAATCGAGGCGTATATACTTGCAAAGTTGTGGATTTGGGGTTAGGGATTGAGCACAACTAGAAAAAGCAAGGTAGAGAAGATGACATGGTAAATGGGTTTCTTTACGTTCCTTTGATGGGTGACGTTACGTACAACTCAGCTTGGCTATAGCGCGTTCATATCACGTTGTGAAGATTCTAGCGGGTATGGAAGTACCGTGTATAGGGTCTTAGTTGGTTCTCGGGAATGGGCGATAGGGTTCCGTGCACAAGGGGTGATATCAAAACAGTAAGTGGGATTCTTCTGAGAAGGATATCATGTAATGGAAAACCAAGGGTACTATTGAGTACTTGTCAAGGATTGAACACGATGAGCTGTAGGAGCTCATCGCCTACATCTATATACTTGGAGGCTTCCTACGGTTTCCTACATCCTGCATTATACCATGGTGTGGGATGGTAAGATCCCGTAGTATCCTGCGAGATCTTGCGAGACTCTCGTGTCAAGTCCCGTGGGATCCCATGGAGTCCTACGTGCCAAGACCATGGGATTGCGTGGGGACGTCACATGCGCTTACGTCGTTGGCGCCTGTGGCCTCATATTGGGTCTTTGGCTTCAGCCGCTCCTCTGTCCCTCATATCCTGCGTCCTCCCATCCGTGTTGTACTTGGTTCGTAACACAGGGCAATCGGGAGTGGACGACAGTCATTCAGGGTATCAACACAATGGGTTGGGCGATCCCCCCCTTTATTATCTTCCAAGGCAAGCACCACCTCTCTACCTGGTACAAGGAGGAGGATCTACCTCACGATTGCGTTATTGCAATCTCTGAGAACGGCTGGACAACAAATGAGCTTGGTCTGCAGTGGCTAAAGCACTTTGACAAGCATACAAAGCGGCGTACTGTTGGCACAGCACATCTACTTATTCTTGATGGCCATGAGGGCCACGACTCGCTCGAATTCCAGCAGTACTGCAAAGATAACAAGATCATCACTCTTTGTATGCCTCCACACTCATCGCACCTCCTACAGCCACTTGATGTGGGGTGTTTCTCGCCCTTAAAAAAGGCATATGGGCGTCAAGCTGTGACGGCTCACCTGGCTGCCTGCCTGGCTGCCTGAGTCATCACCTGACAAGTGGTCACCTGACTGTTCCTTTCACCATCCCATCTTTTCAACACTGGCCTTTGCCAAGCCAGTAGCACACTCTCGCTTAGCATGCGCGCTCCCAGTGTACATAGATCATTCGGTGGAAGCAACCCTTTGCTCTCCACCTTTGGATAGCTTGAAATAGATCCCAACTTACCCAGCCATTCTCTTCCTTTGCCGTGCCTACAGCTAGCGCAGGAGCTCAGAGATCTAAGCACGCGTGGAGACCGGGACCGTCCTCACATTATCCAAAGGTCAAACCTACTTCGGCCGGCGACGGCGACATAATATCTGGTTAAGCCAAGAAGTTTCAAGAGGAAATCTTCTGCCAGGACCGCCCGTTTTACTGAGGATCAGCGACGGACCGTTTGATCACTCACCTAGCACCCTAATGCTGCCCGTCGCACGTTGGGCTTGCACCTGACGGATTGGGACATTCAGGAAGAACTCTCAGATCGTGTCCACCTTTACTTTTTCATCCACCTTTTCAGAATGTACTAGAACAACCTCTCTTCCTACCGCCTACCTACAACTTCCTACACCCTCGAAACTGACTACACCCTCCTTGGCCTTCGAAACAATGGCAGGATCTGCACAGAGAACTAAGGAGAAAGGCCGTGCGGGCTTACCTTTCCACCCAACAACACTGGAAGCCTACGCCTACAATATCCAAGACAAAGACACGCTGTACCAGCACCGCGAGCATGAGAATTATGACTATTTCATTATTACACAAGAGCAAGACCAGCAGGACCGTGAAAGGAAGCTACGCCGCTTGGAGATTGAATCTGGTTCTTTTCTTTCCCCATTCAGCCAGCACCTTCTCAGCACAGATCCAGACAAGATAATACAGGAGTTCAAGGACAAACCAGAAGGAATCGTGCAGGAGCTAGCCTCTAGCCGAACAGGTTAAGCACTGCATTGTGGACACACAGCAACTTAACATGTACCGCTGCCTAGCAGCAGACGCATTTGCTGAGGGAGAACGGACCCACCAAGATGCTGAGATCATTCAGAAGGACAATGAGTGCCTCGAGCAGGAGAAGGCCGAGCTGGAGCACCAAATCAACCAGCTGCGGCAAGAAAACAAAGTGCTGAAGCAGATCCAGGCTGCACGGAAAGCCTCTGCTCCTCAGATCGCTTCTTCTTCTACTGCTGCTTCTTCTTCTCAGGCCACTACATTATGTCCACTACAGCCCTTACAACCATCGCCATTGCTGGTATCACTGGCAGTCTTGGGCGGCTTATCGCTGAGTACCCATTGGCCAAGTCCAACGTCCGCATCAACGCCCTCTGCCGTACACCTTCCAAACTTCCCCAATGGCTCCGTGATGAGCCTCGTTTCGTCGTCCACGTTGCATCCTCGACCGATATCACCGCAATCCGAGACGCGCTCAAGGGCGCTGACGTGGCTATCTGCTGCTACCCCCAATGCCGGCGACTGTCCCAAATGCAGTGTGTGGCCCGCAGGTGAACGATACTGCAAAAGCGCCCCCAGAAACAGATCTAAGCACATTGAACGAATGTCCCCTCAATGCGTGCTGCAATATTTGGGGCCAATGTGGGACAACGGCAGATTTCTGCACAAGTAAGTATCTTCCGAGCACAAATTGGCTGTGCTTCTGCTGACTTTATGCCTCCGCTCTAGTCACCAAATCTGCCACTGGTGCCCCAGGAACTGCCGCTCCTGATACCAATGGCTGCATCTCAAATTGCGGGACGCAAATTGTTACGTCCCCAAGCCCGGGTAAAGAGTTTAAAATTGCTTACTTCGAGGCTTTCGACTGGAAACGTTCCTGCTTGCGCATGTCGGTTACTAGTATTGACGTCTCAGCTTACACCCATATCCACTACTCTTTCATTACACTAAATAAGGACTTTTCTATCAACACGGATGAGGTCCAAAACCAGTTGCCCCTTTTCAGAGGGCTAGGAGGTGCGAAAAAGATCGTCTCGATTGGCGGGTGGACATTCTCCACGGACCCCAGCACTTACATGATATTCCGAAATGCCGTCAGTACTTCTGCTAATCGAGCAACATTAATTACCAACATTATCAACTTTCTTGACAAGTAAGACCTTGACAGTATTGACTGGGACTGGGAATACCCCAATGAACCCGATATTCCTGGAATTCCTTCTGGTTCTGAATCGGATACGACTGGTTTCTTTTTACTACTCGACGAACTCAAGCAAAAGATGCCCTCCAGCAAGACTGTATCAATTACCGCTCCAGCGTCCTTTTGGTACTTGCAATACTTTCCAATCCAGGCGTTGTCCCTAGTCGTCGATTACATTGTTTACATGACGTATGACCTCCACGGCCAGTGGGACTACAACAACAAATATGCTACTCCTGGGTGTCCTTCTTACAACGCTGGCTTGGGCAATTGTCTACGGTCCCACGTCAATTTAACGGAAACAATCAACTCGCTCTCAATGATTACGAAAGCCGGCGTGCCGTCGAATATGATCGTTGGAGGCGTTAGCAGCTACGGCCGTTCGTTTGAAATGGCACAGGCTGGCTGTTGGCAGGAACAATGCACATACACAGGCCCTGAATCGGGTGCATACAAGGGACGCTGCACAGACACGGCTGGGTACATATCCGATTATGAGATTGGCGAAATCACCAAGAACAATCCGTCAGCACAGCAGTACTTTGACGCTTCCTCCTACTCGAATATAGTAGTGTACAATGGCACTCAGTGGGTCGCCCATATGAACGAAACCAACAAGGCAACCAGGAAAGCCCTGTACCCGGGTCTTAACTTTCTTGGGGTTGCCGACTGGGCGATTGATCTACAATCTGAAACCGGCGGAGGCTCCTCCAAGAGCTCGGGCGGCACCATGTATGTGGATCCTAATATTTGGGCCTCAGCTACCAAGCTTGTCACTGCCGTACCAGGGGCTACGCTCGTCTGGCCACCTATGCCATTGTCTTCGGCCACAACCATCACCTTCCCCCCTTGGACAACTACCATCTCTTACTCGAGCCTCACGACACGTACCAGCATTTTTAGCGATGGCTCGACTTCAACGTTTCCTTGGTATGTCTACCTATCCGTAGTAACCATTCTTACAATTCCACCAGGTAAGTCATCTCTGTAGAGTTCTACGATACATAGATCAGATGAAGTACGTTTGCTAACTAGACACTAGTGACAACGACCGCTATTCCTGTCTGGGAGGTCACGTTGGACTCCAAGAACACTAACGGCGATATCACCCTGAGCAGCTCCATCCAGCCACCGCCCTTCACGGTCACTATAACGCCCGTGGTCAGCGGCACTACGTCCGTCATTGACGCAACGAAGACCACGACAAGCTCAGGAGGTATTATCGTCTGGGGTTCTATTACGTACACCCCACCTGTGGTGATACAGACCCTGGGGCGAAGCACGACCACAATTGGTGGTCAAACTCAGCCTCCGAAGGTTGTGACGGTGACACCAAACCCTCATCCCACGACGGTACCTACAACGAAAGATCCTGTGCTTAACCCAAGCGGAACGCCCCCTAAATGGACATCTGGTAAGCCTCCAGGACCTAGCGCTAATCCAGGATGCAAAGGCTGCGGCACGCCCTGTATACTCTTTTGCAATCCAGCATGCCCTTTCTGTCCCCCCAATGTCTTCCCTGGCGGCCCCAGCGGCGGCGATCCAGAGAACTCGTCATCGCGCTCTTCGACCCGATCACGTACACGAACTGTCCAGACCGTGATTTTCGAGACCGCCTTCGACGATGCATTCCCTACCGGCTTTGCCGACGAGAATGTATTGTCTTCACTATACTCCTTTGAGATGTCTCTCATCAACTCGATGTTCCCTAGCAGTACGCCTACGCCTACACCTACACCTCCAGAGACATCCGCTCCGCCTCCAGCTCCTACTGCATCATGTGACTTCTGTGATGACTCCTTCTTTTATCTGTTCCATGTCTATGGCATCCAGGGGATCAATCAGGACGACCTTCACAAGGAGGAGAACGGATGCGGGGCGCTGACTGGCTGGAACTGGCACGATGCTACTTCTTCGGACGCCGCGTATGTCTACTTCAATCTTCCCTTTTTCATCAAGGCTGGCTGCGTCGAGCGTGCCATTGCCTCCGCTGGCGGTCCCAAAATCAAGTGCGCCGGCAAGGGTATCTGCGGTCTCGACATGAAGGCCGCCGGGACCGACACGACGCCAGTGTACACGCCGGACGAGCTGGAAGAGTACAAGAAGCATACTCGGGATGCAAAACGTTACGCATCCCGAGTATGAGCCACAGATTTGGGGTCCAAAGTAGGCTGTCTAGGCACCTTATGCTTACAATCTGTCCGGGGCTATGCTTATTCTCATCGTGAAGGGTTAATGTCTACTGATCGGTTGTGTCGTCTCCAGCTCTGTGTGCCTACCTTCGTTTGTCATAGAATCTAAGGTGCGCTTTTAGAGATGTGTGGTCTTCCCACACGATGGTTATTTCAAACTGTGTGTGCTTTCACCCCCACCACAACCCGCAGGCGGAATCCTGAAGCAGCCATACTATTTCTCCTAGTTTAGACGACACATGTGCCTCAACGTTAACATCGCTACATATGGGCTTGAAGCAACGAGTCCATCTTGTTGCAGATATGTTATGTTGTTTAGCAGAGGCCATCCGTGCTTGCTCTTGCAGGTCTAAATCACGGTTCGTACATCTAGAACTGACTTGTTACAATTTTACCATTGCAAAAACTGACTCCTACTCATACGGTTGTGCTCGTGCCTTGCACATAATCTCACATAAGTAAGCGGGTATACGGTATTCATTGGCCATGCTGCAGTTCGTCTTGAGAAAACCAGTGACCTGATTGCGAAGATAATTCGCCTGCGGACTTAGAATACTGTCCCGCCACGATCAACACGATCCCGACTCGTCGCCTGTAGTCCTGCTACGACCCTTTGGTACACCGCCCTTTCTACAAAGCCGCATTCCCGATATCTATGGACAATCGTGGGATCTAAATCTGCACCGCTTTCTGCTAGCAAATGCACCATCCTTAGCGGTCCCACCTCTATGGCCAACTGTATTGCTCGCCCACAAACAAAATAGACGTGTTGATCGTGGTAAGACTCGAGGCCATGGTATTCTGCATTGACGTCTGCACCGTGCGCAATGAGCAGTCGCGCAATTTCCACATTCCTGTGTTGAACGGCCCGCACAAGCGGCGGCGTAAAAGCAAGGCCCTTATCGGAGACCTGCCCTTGAGACTCATGGTGAGGCGCTTTGTAAGGAGGAATATCTGCATCGCGGAAGTTACACTGAACGCCAGCGGCAAGGAGGATGTTGATGACCTCGACGTTCTGCTGTTCTACGGCTAGGAGCAGGGTATGGGTGGCGGCTACACGATCTAAGCTCTGTCTCCTGCAAGCGACGAATGCCTGAACGAGATGAGGTTTGTCCCATATGACTGCCCATTGTAGGGGCGTTCTGTATAGGCCCTCGTGGAGAACAGAAATGTTCAGGTCGACCCCGTAATCTAGAAGTTGCAAAGTCGCATTGTCATAGCCGCTGATCATGGCTGCATTGAGTGTCGCGAGAACTTGGTCTGGATTTGGCGAGCCTGGCGTATTGGCGTGGAAGGGTTCCTTATCTCCATCACTAGGGCGGCGGACGTCTTGTTGAATGCGAACCTGACTCTCCTCTTTGGTTTGCCGATTATAGAAGCGAAATTCCTGTGCTGTATCTTCCCATACCAGCTCCCAGTCATCGTTTTGCGAGGCTGGACGCTCGGAGGCTTTCGGGTGTGGGATTTTGAAGGGCGATTGGCCACCCTGTTTCTCGACCGCTTCGTCGTACAACAGGGGTAATTCATAAGGATAGTCCAACCCATAATGGTTGTACAAACCCACTTCATCGTTGGGCACCAAAGTGGGCGTGTAACCCCGCCGAAGTATCCTCCGCCAGTCAATATCCCCAAAGAAGGCATGCGCCTTGACTTCTGCGACTCCACGTGCTCCAAGCCGCCGCTCAGGTTTGGGTTCCAAAAGCTGGACCAGAATCCCCCGAGCCAAGGGACCCAAAGTTTCAGGAAGTGCGAACTGATGATCTAGGATACTCTGACGTATTTTCTCGGGGTCGTCGCTGTAGAATGGGGGCATCCCCGTAAGCATCTCGAACAAGAGGATCCCTAGTGTCCACCAGTTGCTGAGCTTTGATCCGTCTCCATCGCCACTGACAATCTGTGTGTTTTTTTCTTCCTGGATTAGTGATTCCGGAGGAGGATACTCTAGCCGCGCCAGTGCACTGGTTTCCTCGCCCTCGCCATGTCGAAGAAAAAGTCCAAAGCTACACAAGGTAACGTGTCCTTGCAAATCTAATACGACATCGCCAGACTTCAACCAGAAGACAGTTTTGAGGGTTTCATGTAGATATTCCAGTCCACTGATAATCTCTGCAGCGTAAAGTCTAGTTGTGCTTTCTTGAAAGTGTCCAAACCTTTGAAGATGATGGAAAAGGTGTCCTCCGCTGATGCAAGGTGCGAACAGTTGCAGCTTATTAGGTAGTTGGCAAGTGAAGGCAAGCGGCGCAACGAATGGATGCCTAATGCTGGATGCTTCCTTGGTAAGGCTATAGTGCTTTGCAGACCATAGAGTCTTCCTTGCCCAGGATGGTCGAAGTTTTTTATCGTGTGATCGTTCCCAGACTCGCAGGACAGTCTTGGTAGAATTCAGTATTTGCACATTAGATGGCTCTGTGTCGAATATCTTGTGCTCAGCAGAGGGCAAGTACTCTATACTGGCCCGAATCTGACCTACACCATGTTGGACATCGAACCAGTGCGACCCCGAAGTCGTCGTACCATTAAATGGAAATGCTACGGCTGTACCAAGAAACAGGTGCTGGTTCCCGGAACTTGATCTTGATTCTCTCCGATAAAAGGATATCGTCAGCTCAGCGGCTCGTGTAATCTTGAAACTGGATGTTCTACCCCACCTAGGGTTATCGTGTGTCCCCCCAAGCGAACCGACAGAAACCTGCGCTCTGTCGTATTCTAGGATAGCGTAGGTACCATGGAACGGACGATGAGCGTGCGTTAGATTGGAGGCCAGGGAACTGTCAAATGAATGCTGATGTTTTAAAGAGAACCCTGTACCCTCGTAGAGGATTATATCCAAGATGCCGCCTGGGTTCGATGCAAGGTTTATCAGCGGACCCTCGATGGTAGGGGCTGTTGAATCAGTCGCTGGTGCACTAGACTGTGCTTTGCCTTCTGCAACAAGACATCAGTTCGGCGAGCATGAGCATGCTGGCGAAGATTTGGGGACAGTTTGAATGAAAATCCGACATACTCTTGCTTAATTTCCACCCCATCCCCATTTCGTTATCGCAAGAAGTTCAGCAGCAAAGTGCTGTCTTAAGGGCCTCCGCTTGCAAAACTCGTACGACGTTGTTCTACGTATGATGCGTGACTGAGCGTGGCAAGACGTGTAAGATATCGATGGAAGTCACGAATCTATTTGTGAGCTCACAGGGATGCACCCGTGATTAGTAAGTTCGATTTTCAGAATTGAATTAGTGCGGCGCTTCCAAATATAGTCCTCCATAGATTGATACTCCACCCGCTACTACTGTCGCCGAGAAAAGTTGAGATTGCCAATAATAAGCGCATCCCATTGCAAGCTCGGCTTTCCGCCAATCGATATCCTACCGACCTATTTTACCGTAGTCGAGGCGATAAGGGCTTATCACCACGTGACATCGCGCGCTTTCCCCGTTTCTGGGCGACGCCACTAGCGATAAACAAACGAGCACCATCGAAGCTTGAAACGACGTCAATGTACAATTCCACGGTTAAGGATCACACATTATCCACCCGGCTACTAAAGCGAGACAAAAAGATCCCTGATATCATATCGAAGAAATCTCACCCTTGGGTTACCTCGAACCAATACACACGCACCTCACTACACGCCCCGCCTACGCACCCACAAATCTTCAATCCTCTCTCCGCGCCTCACGGACGCGCCATACAAACATAATGGACTCCCCCACGCACCGCAAAATCGAGCTCCAATCCCGCGCCGACCTGCACCACATCGAATCCCTCCTGCGCACGCACGCGCGGCGGAAACTGGACCTGCACCTCCCGCCCGTTCCCAGCACCTCCTCCTCAACCGATCCCGCTTCAGACGCAGATGCAGACCCGCTCCGAGCAAAGACAGCAGCGTACATGGACGTCTTCATCGACCAAGTCATCCGCGATATGCGCATGAACGTCCAGATCAACGGCATCGATGTCTCTGACTCCGGTGTCGGCACGGCGGACACAGGTGGTGGTGCGGGGGAGACGCAGACGGAGGAAGACTATGAAGACCTCGACCATAAACTGCGGGAGCAGCTGCGCTCCACCATTGCACGGCGCGACGCGCTCATCTCGAAGATCGCGCAGCATCGACGAACGACGGGACGGACGGCGGCGGAGTCGTTTAAGGAGAGTTTTTTGAAGGAGGGGGGGGCGTGGGATGGGCCGATTGCGGAGGCGGAGAGTAAGGCTGTGGGTCGGGAGGGTGAGAAGGTTGGGGCGTTGGATGGGGTGGAATTGAAGAGGAGAGAGGAGGTGGAGAGAAGTTATGAGAGGGCTGTGAAGGGGTTGCGCGTGCTGGATACGGGGTTGGCGGAGACGAGGGCGAGGCTGGAGAGGGCGGGGGAGGTGGTCAAGTATCTTGACGGGGCAAAGGGGGAGAGGATCGAGGGTTGAGATGGGGGGGATCTGGACTGGAATATGTGCTTGAGTTTGGCGTTTGGGAGTTGCTTTTAGCTTGTTGTCGAATGGTTTGATCAAAGGCATTGGAAGGTGGTGGGAAAGGAAACGGCACTTTTCAGATACCCAAAGACGCTCCGCTCGCGCGAGGAGTATCATTATACCAAATATCATTGTCCAAGTTCATAGAGCGTTATGGAATATTATGACGAGATCGAATTTTATCGGTCAATTAAACCAATTCCATGTACGCCTCCCAGGGTATCACTATGAATTTTCTCCTATGCTCCAGTCCTTCTTTAGCCGTCCTCTCCTCTTCCGCTTTCCAAATGACCCAATTCCGTTGTCCACATTTTTTTTCCAACCGAATCGCCCCCTAACCAACATTGACTTCGTTTCTCTTCATAACACTGAACTGCCATTCGGCAAGTGCCCTGTCCCTTTCAATCCCCCTCACTCGCACTCCCCTTGTTCGCCTTGTCCACGGGGATGAACGCATCAGGATCAACCGGATTGCTTAGGTTGACCTTATGCTTCTCGACCCACTCCCTCACCTTCGCCTTGTTTATCACCGCTCCCTCCTTTCCCTGCTCCAAAACGCCCATTCCCGTCAACGTCGCCACTAAATCCTCCACAACAATAAATGTCTCATCCCTCAACTCCTTCACCGTTACCTCCCTCCCTTCCTCCAGTCCCATTATCACCCTCGCCAACGTCTGCGCCCAGAACTTAGTATACGCCTTGCCTCCCAGCTCTGAAAGAGGCTTCTCGGGACCACCGAGCCGGCTCTCGCGCTTCGACATCTCGTAACTGGCGCCCATGAGGATTTGGCCCAGGCCGTGCTTTTGCCAGGGCGGAAAGATTAAGATGCAGGCGAGATTGTTGTTGTCCCAGGACATTTTCTCCTTGGAGAAGAAGCCGATGACTTGGGACGTGTGTGTGGGGCCGTGGGAGGTGGTCTGAGAGGCCGGGATGGAGGAATCGATGGAGGGGACGGGGTTGTGCGCGACAAGCAGGTAGTAGAGGAAGGTGGTGACATCGTAGAAGACGGACTTGGTGTCGAGGAAGAGCTTGGCGAAGAGGGAGAGGTTTTGCGCATATAGCTGCGTGGAGTTCAGCATCCTCAGGTCCAGTTTACATCTTACCCCGCCTGATTGCCGTTTATGACCATGCGAGAGCTTGTTCGTACCTTACACTCCTCCCCGTCAATCTCGTACAACGAATACTCCCCTTGGCGATAAATCTCATCGCCCGGCGGCCCACCCGTCCTCATCGGACACACGCGCACATGTCCCAGGAACCCCATCAACTCTCGACTGTATTTAAAGCACCATTGACACACGTATAGCCTTTCCACCGTCCGACCTGCAAGCTCTTCAGGGTAGAACGACGGGTACCATGGTTTTATGAGAAGGTTGCCGAACACGACTTCTTTGACGTTCGGTTCGGTGGTGGGTTTCTTGCGGTTCGGCGCCGCGGTGGGGTGAGAGGAGGCGGGACTGGTGGCAGGGCGGGACGGTGCCATTCTGTCGGGAGGGGGTTCAGAGATACATGGCGGGCAGACATGCGATGAAGACCTCGATGATGCGTGTCGCGGGAGCTTGGGCTTTTGCGGCTAGCGGGGCGCGTGGAGAGGTGGTCTGGGCGTTCAACGGTGCAGGACCCTGTAAAAGTTTACTTTGACGTCGACGCTGCTATGATGCCTTCCGATCCAGTAAGAGGTTGAGATCAAAGGGCTTCAACTTGTGACGATGTCTTTGGAGCAAGGTTAACCTCCCACCCTGTGAACAGGCCCATCACAACCACCACCATTGCATACCACTCTTTTTAGATGGTACTATTGGCTTCTCCTCTGACGAGAATGTTAACTGCTACATGATAATTTATATTATCCACGGTAGGATTGAATAAATAACACTTATGAGTAGAGTAGCTAAGAACAGGAATCGATAAGGTGCTACGAAGACAGACATGTTCTCTGTCACAGTACCTTCCACCGCAATCATTTAGAAGAATATCGAGTCAAATCTCCACCTTTCAAGTCCCACCCTCGGTTCCATGTCCGTTTGTCTCCTGTCTCTCCTGCTGTCTCTCCTCTTCTCACTGTCCGCCCTCTTGGGATCAACGCCGGCGCAACCGGTGACAAAGGGATCCAGCCTACCGCAGTCTTCTTATGCCCCACCCGATCCAACGGCCTTTGGTGCCGTTCTGCGTCGCAACTCAACCTGTATGGAGAAAGGCGCTTACATGCCTTCGAAAAATCAGACGTATCGATACATATGGTGGTCCTCACCCTCACTATCATTATGATAGTCACCAGAAACCATCGGCCCAGTGCAGAACATAAGTGCAGAACCGCTAGCTTAAACGTAAAAAGCGTCACCGTACTCTCAACGGAAGTGCTCGGCCTCACTGGTTTACAAAGCAACTTCACCTTGCACACATGTCTGAGCTCGTATATGGGTGTGCCATAGATTCTACGGTTTTTTCCATGGCTGAGAATTGGTAATTTCTATCGAGGGACCCCCTCTGCGGGTTTACCCGTTCATAACAAGCCAGGGTGGTCGCATCGATTCAGGAACACAGGAAACGACTTCAAAATACTGCTCAACAAAGAAAGACGGTCACTGTTGCACACTTAAAAATCGCTCATTTATGTCGTTCTCTGGTCTCTATATTTGAAGGGCTCATTGGTTTGGAAGAATTGGAGGTTGCGGCCGCTGTGCCGCAATGAGGGTGACCGACCGACCCCGCCGTACGCCTTACGCCCTGGAACCCCGATATTTAAAAGGTTGTAATGCCGCCACCTTGTTCAAGACTCGCAACGAACGGTAATTTCAACTTGACCACAAACATGGCTTCCAGCGGCAGGCTCATTGACACCCTGCCTCCGGCCAATAGGGCAAAGCCGATGGAGGTAATGGCTCTTGGGTTCAGTAGAACAGGCACGCTCATCCACCCTTCCCGGAGGTTTTCTTCTGATTTTCAGCAGGAACTATGTGTTAGTCTCGCACATATCGGGCATGTTTCTGAACTGACAGGAATTGCTCAGCGTTGAAGGCCGCATTGGAGAAACTCGGGTACAGCGTGTATCACATGTCGGAGTGTGTCACGCGATGGCAAGAGAAGCACCTACAACTCTGGGATGAGGCCATTCAAGCGAAGCTGCTTGGTAAAGGGAAGCCTTGGACTGGTGATGACATTGATAAGATCCTTCAAAATTACAATGCACGTATATCCACGACGATCTTTGGTATCAGGTCCACTAACATGCCATGCGCTCGCCAGGCCATTGAAGACATTCCGTGCATCATGTTCGTGGACGAACTATTGGCGAAATACCCTAATGCGAAGGTCATTCTCACGAACCGTGACATTGACTCTTGGGATGTGTCTGTCCGTCAGTCCATCTTCAAAATTCTCGAATGGAAGACACTGCCTTACATTTCAGCTCTCGATCCGGTAGGAAACCCCATTCTTACAAAATCGTATTGTCATCTTATGAAAACATCACAGATCCTTTGGAGACCCTATTTGTCTATTCTCCGGGCGATCGTGAATAAGTGGACAGACGGAGATGTCTCCAACGACAAAGCCTTACGGAAGACCTACGTGGACCATTATGCCCAGATCCGGTCCAAAGTGCCCAAGGGAAGGCTCTTGGAGTTCCATTCAAAGGACGGTTGGGAACCTCTGTGCGCATTTTTGGGAAAGCCAGTTCCGAAGGACGAACCGTACCCGAGAGTCAATGATGCGAAATGGACAGTCCGAATCCATGGTTTCATATATTACTTGAGGATCTGGCACTGCACTCAGAAGTATTTCGCGGCTGCTGCGGTGCTATTGATTGCAGTGGGAATCAGCTATTGGAGGCTAGTGAAATGGGAGAAGACTTGAAATCGGTGTTAGAAGCCCAGACGGAGATTTGCTCTGGTAATGGGGCATCTGCTCTGCTACTATTTCTTACTGCTACGGCTAGATGCTGATCATCACCATCACGCATTTCTTCCCAGTCTAAAAAGATAGGTCCGCCCGGCCGTGAAAAAGCCCAATTGTCGAAGCGTATTATTTTCCCGGCTTTCGCAAGCTCCATGAGTCTGTGACCCATCTTGTTTTGGTACTGTAAGCAGCCAGAGCACATATCACATGATGGTAACAACTCAGGTGACTAAGCTCGATCAATACTTAAGGGCCTCTAATTGTTTCTACTTTCTACACATATACACATACATACTCT
>JAFHBW010000477.1:0-16453 GCA_019022765.1 Westerdykella sp. P71
CCCCCCGCAACCCGCCTCCGCACCCTCCTCTCCACAACCTCCCTCCTCATCTGCCCCGGCATCTACGACGGCTTCACCGCCCGCATCGCCCTCCGCGAAGGCGCCTCCGCCCTCTACATGACCGGCGCCGGCACCACCATGTCCCGCCTGGGCATGGCAGACATGGGCATCGCCACGCTGAACGACATGGCGTCCAACGCGGCCATGCTCGCCTCGCTGGACCCGTCCGTGCCGCTCATCGCCGACGCCGACACGGGCTACGGCGGCGCGCTCAGCATCGCGCGCACCGTCCGCGCCTACATCGACGCCAACGTCGCGGGGCTGCACCTCGAGGACCAGATCGTGAGTAAGCGGTGCGGCCACCTGCTCGGGAAGCAGCTCGTCGATATGGCGGAGTGGACGAGCAGGATCAAGGCGGCGGTGATGGCGCGCAGGGAGAGCGGGCGCGATATCGTCATCATCGCGCGGACGGACGCGCTGCAGGGGTTCGGCTACGACGAGGCGGTCGCGAGATTGAAGGCTGCGGTCGCACAGGGCGCCGACGTGGCGTTCCTCGAGGGCGTGAGGAGTCGCGAGGAGGCGGAGAGGTTTTGCGCGGATATGAGAGAGACGCCGTGTCTGTATAACAATGTCCCCGGGGGGTTCTCGCCGGATTGGAGTGTCGAGGAGGCGAGGGCGATTGGGTACCGCGTGGCGATTTATCCGTGCCTGGCGTTCGAGCAGGTGTATCCTGTTGTGCGGCGGGCGGTGAGGCAGTTGTTGGATGGCGGGAAGGTGGAGGCGCCCGAGAGGGTGGATGGCGAGGAGAAGGGGAAGAGGTATAGTCCCAGGGAGCTGTTTGAGGTGTGTGGGTTGAAGGAGTTGATGGCCTTCGATGTTGAGGCTGGGGGGACGGGCTATGCGGATGGGGCGTAGATGGAGGAAGGGAGGATCGGGAAATGGGGGTGGAGAGGGTGAATTGCATGTTGAGATACCATGGTGACTGCATTTAGCGGAACGACTTTCTTTGCAATAATACATTTTTTCTCATTTTTATACTCATGCTGGGGCTCAGCTCATATAGCGGCGCGAACCCGCCACTACATCTACTATACACATAAACGAGCGACAACCAAACGCCAAAAGCACATCGCTTACCTGTAGAATGCCATTGCCACCCAGCGCCAATCCCAATTTTCCTTTCCAATCCCATGTCGAACTCCTTCCCGGCCCCTCGTCAGAAAAACGCCATGATACCCAGATACCCGCCCAACCACCAAACGCCACTTATCACAATGCCTCGTCATGTCCTCCCTTCAACAGATCCTCGATATCCTCAATATACTCCTAGCTCACCCCCATTCCCGCATACCCCGCGGCCCCCTCAGGCGGGACCTGCGGCACAGGCCCCACCGCGCTCGTGACCGGATTCATCGTCGGATGCAACCCGGGGTTCACGCCAGGATTGTTGGTCCAGTCGTTCGAGAAGTCGAAGTTCGTCGCCCAGTCATAATCCAAAAACTGGTCCAGCATGGGCGGATTGTTGGGATCGTAGCCTTCCAAGGGGGACTCGAAGCCGACTCCGCCGACAGGAGTCCCCATGCCGGGCTGGAAGGGCTGCGAGGGTTTGAGCGAGACGGCGCCGGCGGGGAGGTTGACCTCGCGGCTGTCGAATTCTGACGGACCCATATTAGTGAAAGGTAGAGTGTACAAAGGAATGCAAACTTACTCGGCGTCTCGGGCTGATTGCCGCCCGTAGACGGAACGCTGACGTTATCCTCGCCGCCCTGGGCACTAATACTAGCCCTCGACTCCTCGCTGTACGGATTCAGCATGTTGCCAAACTCCTCCCGCCAGTACCAGAACATGTCGAAGCTGACGCTCATGCTGAGCCGCGTGCGTAGGCGCAGACCCAGCGACTCCACGCGGCCGTCCCGACGCCGGAAGATCCTCGTACTGCCCCAGAGGTTGCTCATGATTGCGGATATGCGGGCGCTGAGGTCGTTGGGCTGCAGCGACATGGCCTTGCTGAAGTTCGCGCACTGGAAATACGCCCGCTCGCCGGCTTGTAAGTCGAAGTGGTGGGCAAGCTGACTGCGGACGAGCTTGAGAATCATGAATCCGGTGAGAGTGACCGTCCTGTCGACAAAAGAAGGACACGCCGTGGTCAGGTTGGTCGTTTGAGTCAGGTCGGTAATGGTTTGCGCCATTTGGATGCAGAGCGCATAGAGTCTGACCAAAGCCTCTACGTCGGGTGCGGCGGGATTGGCGAAGAAGTGGAAAGCTAGGACGTGAATGCGTGCACAATTCAGCCTCAACGTGGCTGCTTCCGTTAGTTTACGTACCAGACATACCAGAGCACAAGATGCTACTTACAAACTTCTGAAGGTGAAGATGGGCCCATAGTAAAGAGCTGCCCATCGAAGATGCTGATCATGGAACGGAGACTGGTGGAGTCTACTGCGGCGTGCTTGAGATCCATCCTCGCCATTGCGGACAGGGCGCGAAGCAAAGTGATGTGCGTCTTGTGCGTGAACTTCAGGTCCTCGGGGATATTCTTCTGCAGCTCCTCTACATCTTTCTCGTCGCCGTTGGTGGGTGCGGCAATGACGAGCTCAAGAGGGGGGATGCCCTCCGCACAGCATGATCTGCATGGTTGTGAGCGATGGTCAGTTTCAATTCTTCGGGGCAAGGGCATACCTGATATAGGTGATCATAACATGCATCCATAGCTTTGCACGGAAGATCTTCTGTTCCTGGTCTTTCTTCAACGGCGTTCGCGCAAAGTCCTGCCCTATTCCCGATACATGCAGCCCTATCTGAGTGGCGAGATGAAGGGAGGCTCCACAAAGCACGTGGGTAACGTCCTTGAACATGGAGCTGGTTGGCAGTCGCCACGTACAGAGGATAATGAGACCCTGAATGACAGGAATGGGGGTCGACCGGAGAGCCATGGACGAGAACGCTAGCGGAGTGATTAACTGGCTAATCTTGTCGAGGATCATCGGGTCTTCGGTATATCGCCTGGAACCCGTGACGACGATACTCCAAAACAGAAAAGGGGATAAGTCGTAATAATCATTGGGCGAAAGCGTGTTGTCCAGAATCGGAAGAAACTGGTGATACTGCTGGAAAAAACTGGCAGTCATGTTAGTCCAAGGCATACCCCGCAAACAATGGGCCTGGGTAATAAGTACATAGTGAATGTGTCGTCGATCTTCTTCGCCTCTACAATGTAGTCCTCGAGGATTCGGGGATGGGTACCGAGAGCGGAGGGCGGGCCGCTACTCGTGCCGGGCCGTGAAGTTGGGCCGCCCGGGAAGTTGGGCGACATGGACATGGAGCCCGTCCTCACTGATGCCGTGGAGAAGGCGGTTGCGCCCGGTTCCATGACGGGGCTGACTTGGTGACTGTCAATAGGACCATGTACGCCTGTCATGGCGGTCGGCGACTGCATGGAGAGCTCTTGACTATGCCGGAGACCCCATTTGAGCTCCTCGAGCTCCCGTCGCATTTCGGCCTTGGTCTGCCTCAAATTACGAGTCGAGGTCGGCAGAATACGACATTCAATGTTCATCTTCTTGCACCGGCTGCATGGGTCGTGGGGGACCCGGTGCTGCTCCACATCGCATTTGATCTGGACATGGCGTGAGATGGGGGTTACAGGTTACCAGAAAGTAGGTGGCAAGGGTCCAGGGAGATGAGGAATATTACCTTCTGCTGCCTGCACTCGACGCAGGCTTTTCGTCGTGGGGTAGTCATGGCCAGCGGAATCTCCTCTCTTTTCGCTCAAATAGGCAGGTTGTACATAACGTGGAAGACCGATCGCCGAAGGTAGGCAAAGAGGTCGGTCGTTGGGGCACCTCTCGTTAAAGGCTTTGACGTCGTCATCCGCCTTCTAAGGTGGACGGATCTGACGACGGGAAGTGCCGAGAAACCACCGACAGGTCAGGTCTGCTTCGCTACTATGGGAGTGAATTCGGATGGAAAGAGCATAAACGTAACACAGACTTATTCATAATGTTGGAACCATTAAGGAATAACGGGCAAGGCTTATTTGCGTGAGTGTTGCAAGCGGAAAGATGATGAAGCACCAGCTGTGGTTGAATGCATGGAGTACAAGGGGAGCCACAGCCGAGATGCGGCAAAAGCAGCTAGCCTCATTCGGCATAGACTCTCTAAAAGTTGCCTCTCCCAAAATATGGTTCGACACTGCACATGTGTGAGTAGGGACTGGGTATGTAGTCACGTGGTGGTATAGGAAAAGAGCGCATCAATCAATGAATTCACGCAAGAAAGGGTACTGTAGATTCGGTTTGAAGAGCGCATACGCACGTCTTCGTGAGGGTGTTCGCCTCCTTCATTCGCCACCTATGCTCCAATACCGCCGATATCTACGCTGAGATCAAATGCAACGCCTATGCTCGCTCTCTTGAACTTGTCGTCTACTCTAGAAACAGAACAGCAAACCCACCCAAATACAAAAGAGACAGCCATCAAACCACTGGGACCTGCCCAGGCAAGCAGCATGGGCCAGCTCCCCAGCTCCCCCAGATTAAAACAGTGCTGCCACCACCCAGAACGCCGTTGCTATGTGTATTTACTGAAACGCCATGCCACTGCAACCCAAAAGTGGCATTTATGCATGCTATGTCTTCAAGGAAACGGGAGCACAACGCCCTTCCTGATCGGGCTGTGCCCACCCGCGGTGGAGCTCTCCGCAGAGTACCCGGAATCGCCATCCTCATTGTCAAAGTCAATGTCGAAACCGCCGTTGCTGTTTTGCTCGTCTTCTTCGTTCGCGTCGCCGTCCCACGCCTTCTGCTGTGCACCCCGGTTGTTCCATCGCAAGGTGCGAGAGATGGAGTCGAACCATTCCGTCGGCTGGGACAGCACGGACATGAACGGGTACTGGGAGGCGGCAATGGTGACGTGGTCGCCTTGACGCAGCTCAACGCGGCCCTTGCCGTCGAAGGCGCAGTAGGCCGTGGCCCGCGAGTTGCGGGGGACGGCAACGCGGAGGAGCATGCTGTCGGTGAGGAGCATGGGGCGGAAACTCAGGGTATGTGGGCAGATGGGGGTCAGTAGGATGGCGGGAATGTCGGGATGGACAAGCGAGCCGCCGGCGGAGAGGGAGTATGCGGTGGAGCCGGTGGGTGTGGAGAAAATGCAGCCATCGGCCTGAACGACGGTCAGGAGATTGTTGTCGCCGTAGAGCTCCAGGTTGGAGACATAGGGTGACGGGCCGCGATCAATGACGAGTTCGTTGAGGACTTCGAATTGCTCTGCTTCGATGTGCTCAGGGGCGCCGGGAGCGGCGTTCTTTTGGTACCGGTAAACCGTGCAGGTGAAGCGCATACGGAGATTGACGCGCATGCCCACATCGCCCATGATCTTGCTTAGGGAATCCTTGTACTGCGGGAACTCGAAGTTGGTGAGGAATCCGAGACTGCCTAGGGAGAATGACAGGATGGGCGGTACGATGCGCTGGAACAGCCAACTGGTGAATAGCACCGTGCCATCTCCGCCAAGCGTCAAGACGAGGTCAAACTTCTCAGGAGAAGTCCAGCAAAGGTCTGGGGTCCAGAAGCGCAGCATATCATTGAATCGAGGGTCCTTTGCGAGCAGAGACGGCATGTCGAAACGTTTTGACCGGCGCAGCTTGTGGTCCACGTAGACGTTGACGCCGACATCTGATCCATACCGGGGAGTAGTAAGGAGCCACTCTGCTAATTCCCGCGTCCGATAAACAAGCTCGTTATCACGGGCCTTGGTGATAATCATGATGTTCCGTACAGTCATTTTAACCGGCCGGCGCTGGAGCTGCTTGGAAATTTCGCGCACGCTCGTCGCGGTCTGCAGCAGTCGCGAGTGCGATATCATCTCATCGTCGGCTATCTCGTCCAGCACCTTCTCGATGTTGACGGCTTTGTCGAACTTCTTGTGGAAAAAGCACGGCGAGGCGAGAGCAGCCATCTTGCCGGCAGACAGCTGGTCCGAGTCGATGCTCAATTCGGACAGCGCAGACGCAAGTCTCTGCCGCGACAGCGCCTCGGACGAAAATGCTGACGGACCGTCATCTCTCAGGGCTTGGCTCTCGAAGGCGATACTACCCATGGCGTGGGGAGGGGGTCGCGACTGCAACGCCTTGAGGAGGGTCTGGCGCGGGATGGAATCGATCGAGTAAGCGTTCTTGCGGTGCCGCAGCTTGCGGTGCTCGCGAAAGGACTGGGAGTGCGGGAGCGACGTGAGGTTTTCAATGGAGGGCGACGAAGACGGAGGTTGGGTATCCGTCTCGTTTGGAGGGGTGGTAGGGGCTTGGTCGGGAGAAGGGTCTGCGGGCGCGAGGCCACTGGGGGCGGATGTGGCTACCGGAGGAGCATTATACGGGAGGGAGGAGGAGTCGGAGGGGTGGAGGGGGTTGGTATTTAACTGCGACGGATGTGGAGGATGAAGGGTGGGTGCGGGTGCGGATGCGAGGTTTAAGCCAGGGCTTGCGGAATTAAGCTCGGAGAAGGACTGGCGCTGCGGGGACACAATTGGGTGGACCTGAACCGGACTGTCCAACGGCTCTCCAGCGTTCCTGGCGGTGCGGACTCCGGCCATGATTACGGGCAGTTTATTAATCGCCGGATATGCAGCGACAGTCGATGACGGAGTGGGCGGCTTACGGCAGTCGTGGTAATATGTACAAAGCAGATGGAAAAGCGGGATAACGCAGAGAAAGCCGAAGACGTAACCGGACGTCGAGTAGCTGATTGTGTACATGCGCTGGGCGATTCAAGGCCTTGGACACTGAGGGAATAGGAAAAAAACCGCGGGAATCGCTGTCGAAGCGCGTGGGCGTGAAGTCGGGCAAAATGTGACGAAAGTGCTGCAGTGACGCCGAGTCTGTGATATGGTTGCACAACCGCCGAACTCAAGTCTTATGAATGGAATGAATGAACGAGCCGGCTCGACCTATTAAAGAGGAAAGACAGAAGATGAAAAAAAAATGAGAAAGATTGTCAGAAAGGAACACGACCACAGGTCGCGACCAGAAGAGGGAGAGGGCGTTGAAGAGGCTGGGAAGCTCGTGGCGAGCCAGAGCGAGGATGAACCCAGAGTATATTCACCTCCCGCGACCCCCAGCGCCCCCCAAGAAGCTCCACAGAGCCACACTGAGCTCCGTTCACGATAGACTCCTCTCTCGTGCCGCAGTGTTACGCGCCAGCCTCAAACAATCATAGTCCGACGCTTTGGCGGCTAACCAGAAGAAGTTGCTCGCATTCGAATCACACTGTGTTTGACGCTCGTGGGTCCTATCCGGAGACGCTCTCCAAATCGAGAGTCCAGCCAAACCCTCAGAGCGCTCGGTGCACCGTCCGCCGTGTTTTTTACGTACCCGTAAGCACAAGATTGTGGTTTTGCTTCATCGTCCGGGACTGTTTATCGCTTTTGAGTTGTGTTCTCGTATGTTGCTGGTTGGGTTGGGGAGGTACTATCTGATTCATCTGATTAGGGGTATCACTGTGGTCGCTAGTCGCGTGTCTCATGTCATTGGCACCAACGTCCACCTCAATTCTGCACAATAACCACATCCAAAGAGGAAATCACATAACAGAGTCGAAGCATATCAGCAAGGCTCACTGCTCAGAACGCATTCAAAGTCCAAGATACGCCAGAGTGCCGTCGCCTCGTCCCGGCAGGCCTCTTGGAGAGCGTTCACCGCCAGTGAGAATGCTGCACTGGCGAAACAACTCAGGGGTTTACCTTCTTGGCCCTCCCCCCTTCGAGTTACCATTGACCAAACGCAATGGCACAGAAGCGAGTTTCTGCAACACACTCCTGGAATGCAAAATCAAAGGCTCACTGCGAAAAGCCGCCGCAACCGAACAGCCCGTCAGATCCCACTGTTCAGAAACGTGAGGCGCGTGCATGTCCCCAAATGGCCCACAGCGGCACGGGGCGTGCGCATTGTGGGGAGACTAATGGACTGATTGTTTGCATAAGTCGGTACTTTCGGAGTTCTGGTGATACAGATCCTGGGTGTCGCTCTTACTGCTCCGCTCCTGTTCAAGCACACGGTTTTCTCGATGCGGAAGACAACTTCTCGCCTTCCAGCTTATCCTATCCAGGAGGCGGTCACGTTGCAGCAGCCAAGATGGAGTCGTGTTCGAGAAAGGTTCAATTGGTATTATTGGACTTTTTTAAGATAGCCGTCTAGAATTTTTGGGGTTACCAGACCCCGCCCTGCGAAATCCGATGACAGCTAGATAGGACACAGCAGTTGGAGGCCTAACCAACTGGCTTCCAACTTCAAACATCGCTGTAATGAGACGTATCTAGTTGCTCTCCCTTGGATTAAGGGGACAGATTCACATCGACGCCTCACCGGAGGGCCTTGCGGGCGAAGACAGGAAGGACGAAGGACGCCTCGTGGATCTCCTTGCTGTAGTACCTGCAGAGCTTCTCCTCCTCTTCCTGGGACCAGGTGCGGAGAGGCTTCTTGAGGTCGCGGTTGGCGTCCTTGGAGCAGACCATGAAGCCGATCTGGCCGGACGGGTAGGTCGGGATGGTGGTGTAGGCGTACTCGACGGTGGGGAAGACCTCCTTGCACGCCTTCTTCAGGTTGACGATAAGAGGCATGTGCAGCCACTGGTTCTCGGCTTTACGACACACACAAAAGTTAGCTCAAGTCACGACGGTGCATGTACGGCTAGCCATCATTCCGCCGGGCACTGGGGAGGAGGGGGCTCACAACCTTGAGTGGTGATAACACCACCTTCACGGAGAGCGCCGTTGAGGAGCTCAAAGTACGCCTTCTGGAAGAGCGCCTCGGCGGGGCCCTCCGGGTCGCTGGAGTCGGTGATGATGACATCGAACTGGTTCTTCTTGTCCTCGAGGAACTTGAAGCCATCGCCGACGATGACCTCGACCTTGGGGTGGTTGAAGCCGACGGACATGTCGGGGAGGTACTGCTTGGAGAGGCGGATGACAGCCTATCTCTGTGAGTTCACGGTAACACAACTGGAGGTAAATCTTCGCACCTCGTCAATGTCGCAAAGGACGGCCTTCTTGACGCAGTCGTGCTTGACGACCTCACGGAGAACACCGCCGTCACCACCGCCAATGACCAGCACATTCTCGGGGTTGGGGTGGGAGTTCATGGCAAGATGGGTGATCATCTCCTGGTAGCTGCACCATATCAATATCTACGCTTGTATCCATTGGTCGTTGACGTACGAGAACTCGTCCCTCTCGGTGGCCTGGATAACGTTGTCGAGCACCAGGACAGTGCCGTAGTCGGTCGACTTGAAAATCAGGACATCCTGGTACTTGCTCTTCTCGTGGTGGAGGACCTTCTCGACCTTGAGGGTCATGGCCTGGCCGGGCCACATGTCGGAGATCTCGCGGAACCAGCCATCTACGGGGCCTGTTAGCTTCTGCAAAGATGCCTCTAGGGTGTCGGGGCCGATTTGCAGGTCCTTACGATCCCAATTGGAAGCCATACCTTTGATGGTGGGGTGAACGATCTCGTTGCTCATTTTGGAGTAGGCAGCTCTCTGCACAGGAAAATGGATGTAACGGAAAGCTCCACGGAATTGAAGCTTGTGCGGGCGAAGAAAGCTGGTGTTCAAGCCCTGCTTTCGAAGTGAAATTGTGGCGGTGAAGTGTGGTGGAAGGAGACGGTGTACAGCCTTGGATATATGCTTCTGCGGAATCTCGAAAATTTCTACGCGCGTCACTGCTGCCCCGCCATCGACCCATGTCCTTCACTGAGGGGCACCGCGCTAGTCCCGGATCGGGGAGGTCGACCCGAAATGATCTGGAGATATAGCAGGATCCCATGCTTTTTTGATATCGATATCTCGATGGGCAGTTTGGCCTCATCCGTTGATGCCCCTATTCTTGTGTTCTTGAGCGTGTTGGATCGGAAACTGCCACGAATGTATGATCGAGAAACCCTCCACAACGTCTCTGGATAGATCCATGAAATAAGCCCACATATCAATTGAGCAAGAGAGGGATGGTTCTCGTAAGCGTTGCAATTCAAAGCTGTCCTAACAGTCCGAGGTACCGACTCATGAAGAGCAGTTTTGTCCTAAAGTTTAACCACGCAGCGTCCTACAAGGGTTCCATTTGAGGGAACCCTGAGACAGCTAAGATATCATCCAACTTGAAGTGATTTTGAAGTCGTGAATATATTCAACTCTCAACCTATTCTACAAATCTTTCATCACCTTCCTTATAACGATGGATCTCACTCTTGTGCGTAACCCAATTGACCAATCAGAGCCTCTCCTTCCAAACAAACACGCCAAGATATCAATCAAACACCATCGTGGCTTCAACACCGTGAAGCTCAACCACCGACTCCACCAATTCCCTCTCAATTCCACCTCATTTCCCCCCTTAATCCTCCCCTCACACCTCCCTCACAATGTCGGACCCCTATTCCCCAGAAGGAGGCAAGCCTTCCCCTCCCTGCCCCCTATACACTCCCAACTCTAACCCACACCCCAGAGCTCATAAACATCCACACGGCCTTCCACGCCGGCGCCTACAACCAAGTCCTCTCCTTCGACACCTCCTCCCTCTCCCCCTCCAACGCCCTCCCCGCCCGCGTCCTAAAACTCCGCTCGCAAATCGCCCTCGGCCAAGCCGCCGACGTAGCCTCCTCCCTAGCCAAGGAGACCACGCCAGACCTCGTCGCCGTACGCCTGCTGGCGGAACACGAGCAGGGCAAAGATGTACTTGGGCAGCTGGAGAAGCTGGTGGAGAAGCATGGGCAGGAGAATCTGACGGTGCAGTTGTGTGCGGGGATTGTGCTCGAGAGGGCGGGCGAGACGGAGAAGGCGCTGGAGGTGTTGAGTAAGCACCAGGGGAGTTTGGATGCGTATGTGAAGACTTGTACGTGTTATATGTGGGACTGGCGTGCTGACTGCGGCACAGAGTGGCTTTAATAGTGCAGATCCACTTGCGACAGAATCGCACGGATCTGGCCGCGAAGGAGGCACAGCGCGCGAGGAAATGGGCACAGGATAGTCTGTTGGTTAATATTGCGGAGTCGTGGGTCGGCATGCGCGAGGTACGTTCTTCTCCCCCTTTGCCACTCGCTCGCCTAGATTCGCATGCTAATACCGTACCAGGGCGGAGAGAAATACCAATCCGCCTTCTACGTCTTCGAAGAGCTGGCAACCTCCTCGCAAACCACCTCTCCACATTCCCTAGTCGCCCAGGCCGTCTCAGAACTCCACCTCGGACGCCTGCCTGAAGCGCAGGCTGCCCTGCAACAGGCGCTAGAGCTGGACCCCAAGGCTGCCGACACAATCGCGAATCTCATTGTGCTGAATACGTTGCTGGGAAAGAAGGACGAGACGGCGCAGTTGAAGCAGCAGTTGGAGGCGGTGGACAAGGAGCACAGGTTGTTGGCGGATTGGCAGGAGAAGAGGGCGGAGTTCCAGCGGGCGATGGGGAAGTACACGCCTAAGTTTGAGGCATGAGTTTGTGGGTGCGGATGAGATAAACAAGGATGGCGTTAGGGATTACAGCGTATGGATATCCTCGCATGAGATAGAATGCATGCTCTCGCACAAGAGAGCTGGAAATGAACGACATGTTTCGACGACATCGACATCGAATGCAATAGTGATTTTCGTCTGTTGGAACCTGTAAGGTTCAGGCTTGAGTTCCTGAGGTGTTTCCTATACAGAAAACCTTTAATCAAATACACCTTGGAACTACCTCTTACCTCGAGCCGCGGTGTGTTCCCGCGATGGAATCGCTGAGACGACGTACTGTAATCAAGCATCTAAACTGGAGTCGACACTACAGCTGCACAAAGCAGTATAGTTTAGAGTGATTAACAGACCACTGTTGTCTGCCGCAAGGGCCCAAGAGTCTAGCTTGCACTGGTGAATAGAGCAGACTCCGCAGTTACCAGGCCTACCCGTACTTCCGCAAAACAGCAGCCACGTAAAACACTGTAGCCAAACCCCACTCTAAAAAGGACGACATCCTGCAAAACGTCAACTACAACATCCTGGATAGGGTATTGCCATTCATGGCATTCCTAAAAGGGCAGTTGGTCGTAGAGAAAGGACCGAGAATGGCAACCGTTCGTCCAAAAAGTCCAAGAAAGGTTGAAAGAAAATCTGAAGCGGAAGTCCGCAAGAGCAACAATTAATTCCTTTCAGCAACACCGTGCACTCGTCAGCGGCACGGGGCCCAGGCTTCGCTGGTCCGGAAGAGGCTGCTATTGTACTCTGTATTCGGGAACGAGCCCATTACCACGATGGCGGGACTTGAGTGATGGATGTCGACTATTCTTCACGATCTCGGCGACGTACTGTGTAATCAAGAGCACGATCGAAAGCGCATGGAGATGGCGTGCCTAGAGCTCTTTGTCCGCCTGATTGCATTCTTCCCCAGATAGTTCTGGCGAAGTGGTGCATCGTATTGCGCGGAATTGTCTCCGATACGTAGAACACGTTCGAGATGCGTCTCGTTGCTGTGGCTTCGTCCAGGCACAGTGCCATATTTTCGATCTGGAAGCCCTCGAGTCATGCGAGAAAGTGCCGGACAGCCAAGCTTTCTCTAGCGCAAACGATCTCCAACTGACCTGTTGATCATCCAAGTACCTGGGTCGCTGCGATTCAGGACAATTCGAAAGAATTCCTGGTGTTGAACGTTCAACATCAAGATACTGAACTCCACAGTATAATAACTCGCAGCTGGATCTTGGATACATACCACGGCTGGGCGCCTCGTACAATTCTGACGCGCATGACGGCAAACCTGTAACCCACGACGTGTGGCGCCGGGATATGATACATCCGAGAAACCCTGGGACGAACTCGAATTAGCGTTCTGCGAATGCGACCCCGCTGGAAGCCCACATGTGGTTGAGACGATGTCCACATTTTCGGAGTTGTGGGTTTTAACACCGGGGACCAGGACGAAGTGGGTGGACGCGCGCCAGGTCTGTTCGAACTTCGTCCGTCCTCGAGGTCGGAGGCTTGCATATGTGCCGCGGCATGCGTTCTCGTGGTCCATTTATCCCGCATCCTGAGCTCTGAGGGATCGATTTGAGGGGTGATGCGCAGGTTTCCAGCGCATAACGGTCGCCACATTCGTTGAGTGGATATTATAAAGGAAGGAGCCCGGCATATTGACTATTCGAGCTTTCGACATCTTTCCCTTCCTGCAGCATATTTTCTGTGTTTGTTTATTGGAAGTTGACTTGTTGCCGATATGAAGCAACGGGCAGTAGACCAGCCAGAGCTGGTACAGACGCCTCTGGTGGAGAATATGATCATTCCATCGGGAGACTTGGGGAACTTTGCTGAAGAGCCTCTGCTTGGGCCTAAGACTGATATTCCCCCGCGTACGTGCTTGCGGATGGAATTTGCAGCCGCAAGTTGTTAATACTCTGCAGCTGTCTTCGCCTTCGCACGTAAAGATGTCTCGGGAAATACAAGGCCACAAGCCATCGCGCATCGCGGGTACAAGGCCAAGTTCCCCGAAAACACGATGGGTGCATTCAAGGGAGCCGTAGACGTGGGTGCAGACGCCCTTGAGACGGATATCCATCTGTCAAAGGACGGCGTTGTAGTCCTGTCCCACGTGAGTCTTGCTGTCTTGGAGCGATCTTCTCTGCTGAACCATGGCAGGACAAGGACCTGAAACGGTGTTTTGGACGCCCGGAAAAGATCATCGACTGCGATTATGAGTTTCTGAGTACGTTGAGGACGCTCAAGGAACCGCGAGAACCGATGCCGCGCCTGATAGATCTGCTCGAGTATCTTGCACAACCAGGGCTCGAAGACATCTGGGTTCTGCTCGATATAAAGGTGAGTAGGCTCTGAAATCCATTAGATGTACATGGATTGACGTCGGTAGCTGGACAACAACGCGGAAGATGTCATGCGGCTCATCGGCGAAACGATCCATAGCGTCCCACCCTCTCGGAATCCATGGACATCAAGAATCATCCTGGGAGTATGGGCAGCAAAGTATGTCCCCTTATGTTCCCGGTATCTGCCCGGGTTTCCAATCACATATATCGGCACCTCTCTCACATACGCGTCGTACTTCTTCACTGTTCCCAACGTATCCTTCAACCTGCTGCAAGCGATCCTGATGATGCCCTGGGGAAGGGCATTCATCCGGAAAGCTCATTGCGAAAAACGACCCGTATTCGCGTGGACTGTCAACGACGAACGGCTCATGAGGTGGGATATCCGGCATAAGCTTGACGGGGTCATCACGGACGATCCGAAGCTGTTTCTGGAGGTCCGGCGAGGGTGGCATGAGGGCGTGCGGGACGGGATTGGGCTGGTGGGATGGCTCAACGTTCTGAGGATCAACTTCTTCGCCTTGCTGATTGGGTCTCTCATCCATCTGAAGTACCCTTTGTATGGGTTCGAGGAACGGAGGTTTCCCGTTCGCTCATGAGTGGGGATTGTGGAAGAGGGAGGGTCGAATCCTTTCTAGATACGTACTAGGTTAGCATTAACGCGATATGAATGTACCAATTAGTAAATTCCGGAGAAAGCCCAATATTCCGTCCGGAACTGGTTGCGACGATGACGTCGTGCAAGGTGCAAAGTTGGGTGAAGTCCTGCGGAGTACCTAGGTAGAGGTGTTTACAGAGGGGGTCCAAGCTCCCGTCTACCAAAAACCAGGGACGCGCTAAGCTAACCTCCCCGCAACGCGTCCAACGCATCCCGCTCAACGACCTCACACCCAAGATGCCCAGGTACGTGATTTCGACCCACGATTCGCCTTCTTGCAAGGTTAACATAGTTCCAGGGAAATAATAACCATACAAGCCGGCCAATGCGGCAATAGCGGTGCGTCTCCCTCCCATCCATCCCAACCCCACCACCACTGATCAATTCACGATTGAACCACCTCCCCCCTCCGCAAGCCCTTCCAGACCCCTTGATACTCCACCACTCAATCCCCAACTAACGCCTTCCTCCCAGTGGGCCAACAATTCTGGCAACAACTCTGCCAGGAACACGGCATCAACGCGGACGGCAACCTCGAGGACTTCGCGACCGAAGGCGGCGACCGCAAGGACGTCTTCTTCTACCAGTCCGACGACACGCGCTACATCCCGCGCGCCATCCTGCTGGACCTCGAGCCGCGCGTCCTGCACTCCATCCAGAACAGCACCTACGCCAACATCTACAACCCGGAGAACTTCTACATCCACAAGGATGGCACGGGGGCCGGGAACAACTGGGCGACGGGGTACGCGATGGGCGAGTCGGTGCAGGACGAGGTGCTGGATATGATTGATCGGGAGGCGGATGGGTCGGATTCGCTCGAGGGGTTTATGCTGCTGCATTCGATTGCGGGCGGGACTGGGTCGGGGCTGGGGTCGTTCATGTTGGAGCGGCTCAACGATCGGTTCCCGAAGAAGTTGATTCAGACGTACAGCGTGTTTCCGAATACGCAGGACGGGGATATCGTGGTGCAGCCGTATAACAGTCTGCTGAGCATGAAGCGGTTGACGCAGAATGCGGACTCGGTGGTAGGTCTAGGTCTCCCTCGCCTCAAATCACTCAAAACGAACCTCCAGCGACTAACCTCTACACCGTCAAGGTCGTCCTCGACAACGGCGCCCTCTCCCGCATCGCCGCCGACCGCCTGCACGTACAAAACCCCTCCTTCAGCCAAACCAACCAACTCGTCTCCACCGTCATGTCCGCCAGCACCACCACCCTGCGCTACCCGGGCTACATGCACAACGACCTCGTCGGCATCGTGGCCTCGCTGATCCCCACGCCCCGCTGCCACTTCCTCATGACCTCGTACACGCCGTTCTCGGGCGAGAACGTCGAGCAGGCCAAGGCCGTGCGCAAGACGACGGTCCTGGACGTCATGCGCAGGCTGCTGCAGCCGAAGAATCGAATGGTCTCGACGACCCCCACGAAGAGGAGTTGCTACATGTCGATTTTGAACATCATCCAGGGGGAGGCGGATCCGACGGATGTATGTGTCTCCCTCTCTCCCCCCTTCCTCCCCTTTTTCTCCTAACCCCATCGCCATCCCCATCTCCATCCCCACCTCCACCGCTCTACACATAAATAAACACAACGCTAACTCCTCCCTCACAGGTACACAAATCCCTCCTCCGCATCCGCGAGCGCCACCTCGCAACATTCATCCCCTGGGGCCCCGCCAGCATCCAAGTCGCGCTGACGCGCAAATCCCCGTACATCCCTTCCTCGCACCGCGTCTCGGGCCTCATGCTCGCCAACCACACGGGAATCGCGACCCTGTTCAAGCGCATCCTGACGCAGTACCATGCGCTGCGCAAGCGCAACGCTTTCCTCGAGAGCTACAAGCGCGAGCCCATGTTCGAGGGCGGGTTGGACGAGTTCGATGATGCGAGGGAGGTGGTGCTCGGGCTGGTGAGGGAGTATGAGGATGCGGAGCGGGAGGATTATTTGACGAGGGAGGAGGATGGGGGGACGGG
>JAFHBW010000478.1:0-16289 GCA_019022765.1 Westerdykella sp. P71
TAGCAAGAGATCTGCTTCTTTATAGGATAATTGAGCAGGAGATAGTTGAGCCATTGTTGTTACTAGATAACGCGTCGCGAAAAGTTAGGTAGGGTGCCAGCTCGCTTGTACTGCCGGCTCGCTTGTAAACCACGTTATAGGTAATTACACAGTAAGTCTTCCGCTTTCGAAAAAGGTTAGTCCGACCGAAAATAGATGTTGCAAAGTTGGCAGCCTTGGCACCTTAGTAGTTGTTGCTGGCCATCTATCAGCCGCAGATAATCGACCGTCTGCTCCCTCCAACCAAGGCACCACTTGCAATTTCCTGCTTGGGCAGAAGTCCTATATCTCTAGCTTTTACCTGACCGGCGAAAGTTGAGAAAGGTTTTGTTGTACACCAGCACGCTCCCTGCGTCACCGACAACGGATCGTCATGGATTCAAAAGAAAAGAATTCTCGGGCCTCGACACCCCCCTCCCATCTGTCAAGGTCAGCAGGTTCATCGAAGGTCAACTTTCTCGACTTGCCCAAGGGGATTCGGAACACGATCTACCAAAAGGTGCTCATTCTACCGCATCCAGTCTTTCTGTTCCAAGAGCCAGATTCTCGAGTAGAGTCATTTGCGCCCGACAGGCCCATGCGGTGGCTTGCATTACTCTACACCAACCGACAGATATCCCGTGAGGCCAGCGCAGCGCTCTATGGAATGAACCATTTTGAATTCGTGGATATCACGCGGCAACAGCTCGGCCTGTTGCAAAGCTTCTTAGACTCCATTGGGCATTTGAACGCAGCTTCCCTAACTCATCTATGCGTCAACTTCCCGGTCGTTGAAAGCATAGATGGCCAGCCAGGGAGAATCAAGATCAGAGTTGACGGCCTGCAGAGTTTGAAGCTCCTCCAAGCCAAGTGTGCGAATCTTTCGACTCTGGAAACCATGGTTAACGGCAAAAATTCCAGCATGTTCCGCAACACTGAGGATTTCCCAATAAACGATGTTGGGTTGGCTTTGAGGCCTCTAAATCAGGACGGCTTTGCCTCCGAAAATGGAGGTCTCAAAGCCAGCAATTTCTTGGCATCGGAAAATCTTAGATCCGCAGTCAATCCATGTTCATTACATAATCGTTGTCAACTAACGTGTTCGGCGGGAATTGATAGGGCACCACCGCTTTTACTAACTAGTTAACTAGCGGGGCTGCGACTAGATGCACGGGTCCGTGAAGATTATGTAGTTAGCGGCACCACGTGGTGCTTGACTAACTTGTCGGCTAACTTGCCGGACTCCAGTCACATGGTAGGTGATCGACCACGGCCAGTCAGGCCGAGGAAGGTGTGCAATTGAATCAATATCGCTTAAAAAACCGACACCGGTGTCTACCGGGACTCTATGGAGTGGCCGGGGCTTATAAGCCATGCGCCGCAATTTATGTCCTCCAAATTGGCAATGACTCCTACCTATGTCTTCAACCTCCTGGAAACCTCTTGGAATAATGTTTCAAAAGATTAAAAACTCAATACTTTCCATCCCAATCGAAATCCTCAATCGCATCTTCGAACATTGTGATGATTTTCCCCAAGTTATCGCACTTGCATTAGCATGCAAACGTACCCATTCTGCCTGGGTCACGAGTTCACCAACAATCATCTGGAGTGTAGCTAATTCCCATATTCGCTCATTCGACGATGCCTTGATGGCGGTAAATATAAACTCTACATTATAAAGACGCATTTCAAGGCTAAGACGCCCAGGTACGAGCAACAGCCATCGTATTCAAAGCCTACAAAGCAGGAACTCTTCCAACCGCCGTCACAATGATCTCTCTGAGCGGAAAATCCAAGCTGCCAAATGTTGCTGAACTCAAAGAAGTATTGAAGATGCAGCATCTAGTCCGATGCATCGAGTACATGTATTTCCACTCCACGTTATCACACATCAACTCCGAAGACACGCTGTTCGATGATACACCGTACGGGACGTACCCCGCAGCGCAACGACAATCTGAGATGCTGCAAGAAGCGCCCCCAGGAGTAAAAAATCCAAAACTGGATTCCTTTCGGGTCTATTTTTACAGAGCCATGTACCGATTACTACTTGCTGGCGCTGCACTTGCTAGGGTTTACATGGCGCCCCTTTTCCAAGGAAGGGAAGAGGGTGGAAAAGGTGCATTTTTTATGCGCTTTGGGAATGGGTATGGGACCATGTATTGGGATGAGACTATAGATGATTCTGAGGACACCATTCCAACCGAAGCAGACATTGCATACCTTCGCCAATTCCCGGTATATAATTTCGATGTCCCAGATTCGAGCGAGATCGGACAGTGGAGAAACCGAGAGTATGAGACGTGCTTTGGGGAATTTGCTTCCTGGATCATTGGAGATGGGAGGGCGAGAGAAGAAACCGATCATCAAAGCCCAGAAGACGTTGAACCGGAATGGGCTGAAAACAGGGCAGATATCGGCGCTGTGAGGGAGTTGATGCTTCTTTTGGTTGCTTATGACCACTTCAATGTTCAATTCGAAAACGCCCTTCGCAGGCGCTCTCGAGGGGGTCCCTACATGCAGAAAGCAGGAAACAGGACCGTCACCATTGTGCGATTTGGCTATTTCCAGGTGGAGGAAATCACGATGCCGGCAGCTGTTGAGGATCTTACCGACACATATCTTTACGCAGAATTCCATCCAGCATTAGAGGGTTCAGCGGGGGAGGATATTCCGTACCAGTTTGACGTTTGGTACGCAATGGAGGTACTAAAGCAGAAGATGAGAGACTATATCTACACCAGAGATAATCCAGGGCCACCTCCGATGCTTGAATTATGGCATTTTGCGCTAAGACGTTACCTCAATTTGGAATTCAAGTCTGGGACTTTCTGGATGCCTCATTCGATACCCGCATATTCTGAAAGCATATGGTACAAAGAAGTGGGCAAGGGTGATATTTTTCTCAATCCAAACTGGGCTGTTGTGCAGAAGTATAAACCTGGAGTTGTGTCTTAGGATCCTGGAAATAACTAAATCTTCTCACAGGGGTCGAATTTGAATGAGACAGGCGGATTTACTAGTATTAATGTCCATTCAAGTTGAGGATACTACCATTAACTATGCTTATACAAAAGATGTAACGGTTCAGGCACTGTTAATATGACGGTTTGGAGAAATAGACTATCGGGCATATGGAATTGAAGGAACACTGAAGTTGTATTGAGTGATATCTACTGAATTAAATATGTGTGTGGGCATTGGTTACACAAATATTGGGGTACGTTCACTTCGGGTTGCTCCCAGCCGCCGCACCTGAGTGTTAACTCCATGAGAACTTTGATTTTGGAATTTTTAGATCTCTGACGTCCATTTTCCCGCATCTAACAGTAGGGAAGAAGCAAGAAACGTACGAATTTAGGGGGTTTATATACCCCCGGTTATGGTTATCGACACCTGGTCATACCACACAAGGTGGAGGTTTTCCATGAAAAGATGGCCAGATTGCATACATGTGACGCGTCCTGCAGCTTAACAATGATAACCGTGACCACTATCATTAGGTTTCCATGATTAATAAAGTCCGCATTGCTACGGCGAGTTCCTGCCAAGGTAATGAACCGTATGGAAGCGCCAACTTCACACAGACATGACAGAAGGTGTTGGTCTTTTTAATTATGCTTTGAGGTCTCTCTCCGTGCGGAAGAAAGAGAAGAAGGGGAAAGACTAGGCATTATATACTCCCTCGTCGTCTTAACTTCACTGCCTAAAACTTGGGGGCATGGCCGATGTTAGAAATCGGTTCTCGTGTGCATGCATATTTGCGCGATGGTGATACTCATCACCACCACCATAAAATATGCGAATCAAAGCCAACTGTTCTCGCACATTTGGAACAATTTTCAGGAGCACACAGCGTCCCGGGAAGTCCAACATGCATGTAAACACGACACATTTTTCTTCTTAATCCAACGTATTTGGACCTACAATATATGTAGAAGAGGAAGAGAGGACTTTGGTAGAGACCTAGACGGGGTATTTATACAGACGCAGTGGAGTTCCAAAAACCCCATGCTCTCAAAAGTTCTCACTTAAATGCGCATGTAGGTTGTCAGTGTACACATTGTTATAGAGAAGCGGGGCCCCTGCATGCTCTTTCAAAACCCATCAATGTTCCAAAACCTAAAATAGACCGTGAACATCAAATCTACTCTTTCCATTTTTGAAGAACATGTCCTACCGTCAAACCCAACATCAATGTTCCCTTTTCGACCACCATGCACATCCCCAGTGACGCATATCACCACTATCAGCCCCCCCCAAAAAACCTCCTAGAACCCCTCAACCTCGTATCCACTTCCACACTCCCCTCCGCATCCCCACCGCACCCCCTTCCGAGCCAATCACCACCCCCACCCCCGCGAACCACCGTGATAGGCCGCTTAAACCCCGCTCCCATATTACCACGTTTGAGCCTATATCGAGCTGCATTATCAGATCCAGTGACTTCTACATGTACTGTACTATACGGGAATGCAGCTGTGGGCATCGGAGTTCTTCTGGAAGCTGAAGAAAGAGACCCTGTGGCTTGATCTACATGCGTGACACGACGACGCTGCCCTGCGTGCGTAGCATCGTACAATTTGCTTGCGGTGGATTTCACGTCCAAGTCTCTTATACGCTTGTTAGAGATCTGTCGACTTTGGTATCAGTGCCCCATTATACCCTCCCAAAATATCCAGTCATTCCTCCTACGCAGAGTCTTTGGTATACAAGCGCCGCCCGATTTCGTCCACGATACGCGAGCCGCAGCTCTTCTGATCATGCGCCCTTCTTTGGACCTTTAGTGCACCCTAGTAGTGACTCGGAGGTCAGGGCTGGTATTCTTCCGACTCGACCCTCTACTTCAACCTTGTCCGTACGTAGTCATAGCTGCATATGGAAGTGCTGCAGTGCATTCGAGTAAGAATCCGTATTCATGCTTCATATTCTCATATACTGTACAATTGCGACCGTAACTCAAATAGCCCAGACATGTCACCACCGCCGCTAGATGTTTGACAAAAACCTAAGGAAAGGGTATAATCAACAGCACACGTGATACTCACGTGCATTCACTCATAAAAACTATCCGCCCTTGCTCTTCGATCCCCTTACCCGATAGTCATGAACCACAACATCCCTCCTCACCATTCCCTCCATCCATCCATCTTCATACATCCCTAATCCTCGTATGTAAAGCTTCCGAACCCCCTGCATCATTAGCCGGTGGGTCATCAGTGCATCCAACTCGCATACACCGCTCCTCCATACGCGAGCGCTGAATCGAAAACTCTCCTGTTTCTCCACAGCGGGGGAAAACCCCAGATCTGGGGTTGCGGGGTGGGTCCGCCCGTTCCTGGGTACTGGTGCTGTTTGGCCGTTCAAGTGACCACTCCGGGGCGGGCTGCGCTCGGCTTGGGAGGACGGGATGGGTGTTCGGTAGCCTGGAGCCTGGATACGCAGTTGCTGTGTCCGAGGCGTCACGCCGGGGTTTCCTCTGCCTGAGTTGACAGCGACCTGGATTCCATTCTCGAAATGCCTTCTTGGTCTCCCTCGGTTGAAGAGGCGGCAGCGTCTTCATACCAGACACAATTTCAGCCCTTGGAAGATCGTGGTCCCTATTCTCTTTCTCTCTCCTATGGCTCGAATTTCAGACCAGCCGTCCGGAGCCACATCTGCCTCTTTCCCTCCGCCTCGCGGATCAACTCCGCTGAAAGCCGGATACTCGGGCACAAATGTGCGAGCCTTTCGATCTCATGAATCACATTTGTGATGATGTCGTCCATGGTAGCGGGTGGTGGGAGCAGAGCGGAGAGCGAAGCGGACATGGTTGCGCCCATGACGAGGAGAGTCTGAGAGATGATTCTGGCCATAAATTTAGAAACTAAAGACTTAATAAAATGGAGATTGATGGCGGAACTTACGACAAAGCGCCCTGGAAGAGATAAGGAAGGTGGCCCGCATGATGTGCTGTGATGTACTCCAGCTGCCTGATGCACGCTTCAAGACACTTGTGGCAATTCTCCTGTACGCCCTGGTCCATAGCGAGGGTCTCATCTTGCAGTACGAGCAATATGTACGGGCGGAATATGATTGTGCGGCAGGCGAAATACCGTAGTCTCAAGACTGTCTGTACTGGATTCTGCAACGGAACTCTGTCCAGCGGGAATTGCATGGCAGGCGGTAACCCAGCATACCACTGGTTGAGCTGGTAATCGAGCTCCACGACAAGGGGATCGAGTTGGGCGATGGAAGAGGCGGCCGGTGAATTGGAAAAGGGGGATTTCCGGATGTAAAGCATGGAGCTGACGCGGTTGAGGAGGCGACGGAGGGCGATCTCGGCGAGGAAGTACCACAGCTCGTCTCTACCTACGGAGGGGTCGGCGCCGATATCCTCAAAGCCCGTAGGAAGGGTGAAAGTCTCTTCATACTGCTCAATACCCGAATGGGGGAGGTCGAGCTCGGCGAGTAGGTCGCTTTCAATCATGACAGCATTCCAGTAAACGCGTTTACTGAGCTCCTCTTCGGCCGGAGATACTCTCCCAGGAGCCATGAGAAGAAGTTGCAACTTCATGCTTGCACCCGAAAGGATGTTCCACGCTTCCACAGGTCGGACAAGGTAGATCAGATAGGCAGCCGCTAGGATCTGGCACTGCGCTGAAAGCATGTTGTTTGTTGTCATCAGACTGGGAAGAAGTGACCACGCAGACGCGAAATATGCCAATCCGGGAGGATCCTTGTCCCGTGGTTGCTGTGAGATGGTGCCAGTGCTCGACGCATGTCCCAAGGCCAAGACCAGAAGTACAATACAGCTCTCGGGTCCTTCACGGAAGCCACGGGATAGGGCAATCTGGTAGTAGCTGTTCCAAGTGTACGGGTTTACAATGGCATAGAAGACGTTGACTCCCTCAAAGAATGCTCGTACATATGTGCCTGTGTTGGACAAGTCCAGACCGAGGGAAGTGCCAAGTCTTAGGGGTTCACGGCTCATCTCAAGTTGGAGCAGGACTTTGGGGTCGTAGGGACGGGAAACCAGCTCTCTGATCATGGGAGAGTGCAGCAAATGCAATGCCGCAGTCGTGTGGGTCTTGGGCATGGTGGAAATGTTGGAAGGTGTGCTGTTCCAAGTGCCGATGCCGTTGATTGGTGGAACCATTCCCAAAGCGGCCATCCCGCCCGTACTTCGAGCCAGAAAGTCATCGCTGGTGGAATTGCTGGCTGCAGGTGAGTGAGTGGACAAGTTGAAGCCGTTCGCGAGATTCGTCTGAAGAAGGCCTTCTATCCGGTTCAGGTGCTCGAGAATCAGCTTGTCGCCGGCGTCCAGCTTGATACCGGGTTCGCGGTAGATGCACTCGGCGTTGAGCTCGGTGCAAAGCCTGCACTTGGGACGGGAGCCGTCGCAGCGAGATTTCCTCGACCTGCAGATTTCGCACTGTATGGTGGTCAGTTCAAAATGGGCCTCTAGGGTATGCGAACGGGGCGCTGCCGCACCGCAATGGTTGCGCGCCGGCGCGGATAGTCTATGGTATCGGTGCTCGGCCGTTTCTTGTTGGTTGGCCTCGGCTCGCCGTTGTTACTGTTGCTGGTGGCATTGGGATTGCTGCTCGTAGAGGTACCATTTGCACCATTGCTCGTCGGACCAGACCCATTGCTGGTCGGTTGGGTGGTATCCGTGGACATCTCTCGATCTGTACCGGAAGACTGCGACATGTTGCGCGGACGTTTCTTGAAACCATTCAGAACAGGCGAGGACGAGTAGAAGCCGCCGGGAGATTCGAGGAGGTGAGGGGACTTGAGCGAGGACTTGAGGACAAAATTGCTCTGGTCGGGTAACGTGTTAAGGTTAAGGCAGAACGAGTCTCGCGGGAAATGGCCATTGGTTGTGGCGGCTGACACGGGACTAACGTCTGGAGAGGGCGTCACGGCAGCCATGATTGGGCGCGGGTTGGCGTAGACTGGGGCTTTCAGTGCTCACCAGGGCTGTATGTATGCTGCACAGCCAACAAGTCGATAAGGCGGCGGGACAAGAAAAGAGAGAAACGTCTCTCAGCGGGAGTACCACGAACAGCAGCAGAACAGCACCGAAATATATTGTGCCTGGTGTGGATCGTCTGGACAGTCCCGTGGCGGCTCGCCTCCCCCCTCATCATCCCTCCTTCCTCCCCCAGACCCAAATGGCAGGCCTTTCATCTGGAGCTGCTGATGCGGGGAACTGGCCCTGGCGTGGTAACCTGGGGATTCTGGGGAGCACCATTTTGTAGCGCCACGGACCAAAACCAGGGGGGTTGCCAGGGCGCAATCAAACGCTGAGAGATGCTGAGTGACAAAGAAAGGAGGGTGGTTGGACCCTGAAGAGCGGGCCGGAGAAGTGGAAGTCCAACGAGGCGGTACTCCCAGGAATCAGCATTTGTGGTTTTCCAGCAACTGAGGTCTGCTCACGTCGTACAGAGCGCGTGCGGCGATGGTGAAGGGACGGCTGGTGGTCAGCCACGCGCATGGTGCAAGTCCATAAGCACGGCCCTGGTTGGTGTCGCCTAATCCTCATCGTCCTCCACCACCCTTAATCACAATATTATTCCTGGACCTCTCACACACTCCCAGGCGGCGGCGCAAACAGCCTAATAGTGTCCAAGACGAACATCTCACCACGCCTCATTTGCTGAGTGAGAAACTCCTCTCTGACAACCAGCAACTCACAGTTTCGTGGACTGCAGTGGTGGACCTGCAGGGCCCCATCTGCAGGCCTCGCTGGGGCGGTACCCAACCACCCCCTCTTCGCATATTACATGCCAAGTCTCTGGATATATCCTCGTCGACTTGAACAGCACTCATAGGCCACATCCTCCTCCTATGCATCGGCGTGATATAAAATTTGCTGCCCAACTGTTCCCGTGTGCAGCTTCGCCCCGGTCATGGAAGCCATGGAACACGCCGTGGAAGACGTCGAGAAGGTATCAAGTGCAGCCACAACCGGGGTATATCCGAAAAGCACCCACGACTGGGTCGATGCAGCGGCGTAGGCATGTTGCCGACGTCTCTTGCGAGATTGGATATTGCAAGGAAGGAGGTTGATATGTGTGACAGTCGACCCATTGCCTTCCTTTACCCTTCGAGAACCCTTCCAGAAGGATTGCGTGGTCCTGCAAGCACGTCACATCACGCGGCTATCGAGATAACCGCTTGAAAGGCGCCACACGGACATGGATGGAGCTGGTTATTGCTCTGTGGCGCTCTGGAGTGTGGTCATGAGTCTTCGTGTTCCACGATACGAGGAACAGAGTTCTCGCTACCAGAAAACGATGATGGAGATGTGTACTGTGGTCGGTGATCTGCAAAAGTGGTGTGCTGACGATTCCGTCCACTAGTCAATCCTTCAGACTCCTCAGAGCATATGCAGAAGGCTGTACTTGGAAGGAAGGTGGTCCTGGGTGCACCTAGTATAGCCTTGGCATCTTCTTACTCGGCAAGTGCTGCGGCATTGACGGTCATCCTTACCACTCAGGCATCTTTGTACCTGGCTTCTGTATTTGCACTTGTTTAGTTCAGGTCCGCGGTAAGGGTTCCACTAGCTTTAAGCTCCCCTAGATTGGAGCACCGAGCACCAATCCGGGAAAGTCGTAATAAGGCTTTGGTGATCTTTAATATCGCCAGGCCGAAGCGACGACGTGCCACTGACCACGAGCAGGTAAAGGACGGCGCTTTGTCATGATGCGTAGGGGATGTGTGCTATTTTGGCCGTAGATATCCGACCTCGTGGCTCCTATATTGAATGGCCGTTAGCTTGTATCAGACAGAGAGAGACGTAGATTGAGCCTGTGTTTACAGAGCAGTAAGATCCTCAGGTTTTGCTGCAAGTGCTCGGAGATTAGAGCTTACCGGGAATTGCGAGAGTGCGCCTTGTACCAGGTACAATAGAGCATATGCCGGCGGAGGCGGCAATGGGAAGATAGCTCCAGCGACCGAGTGGCATGCGTACTGGAGGATAAACCGGCCATTGAGTCGAGGCAAGAAGGTCAGTAATTGGAGCATGTTTTCCGCATGAGACAGTCTCCTGGTCTTGTTCAGAAGGTTGTAACGGCACCAAAAGATATCTCTTTCACAGGAAGAAACTGACTCATGTCCACAAGTAGAAGTGTGGCCCGTTCAGCTGCTCCCGTCATTGCTGTGGGGGATGTGGAATATTTCAAACCTGAAGGGGTTCCAGAACCGCCGTTGACCTACAATGCTCAGGTCATTTCGAACATGCTCATGGCGGGAGAAGAGGGCAGATTGCGCCCTGTAGGTGGAAGAACGTGATGTAGACATGGTCGAGCCTGGAGCGACGAGGTATCGAGATGTACGTGCGGAAGTCGCGATGTCCCAAAACGGCAACCACGACCCAGCGTTCCTTCCACTTCCACGATTGGCCGGATACGCACAGATTGCGATTGGTAGGTAATCACAACCACAAAGCAAACGACATTGAGTCACTGTGCGACCACTTCGTGAACCTTGCAATACCAGCCACACGACCACCCAAGCAAGGCTCAGAGCTCAATATCACTCTTCAACAGCGACAACTACTCCTAATCCCTCTTTACAACCCGAACTCGAACCAACCAGTCTTGGTCTGTGCAAGCCAAAATGTCTTCCCAAACACCACCGTCTGCGTCCTCTACATCCCCAAGCGGACAGTCTGGCGAGCGTATCAACAAGGCACTTGATATCGTCAGCACCACGTCCACCGATCCTGTCACAGGAAACCTCCGACCTGCAACGCCATCCGCCAGCCCTATTCCGCCAACTAACCCTCTGACCAAAGCCGCCACAGCCGCATCATCAACCCTCCAATTCACCGCTTCGGAACTCACCACGACCGTCCAAGACGCTGCTTCCAGCGCCAGCGAGACCGTCAAGTCAGCCACAGAGAGCATGGTATCCGCCGTCCAAGGAGCCGTGGAGTGGGTGGAGGAGAAAGCTGAGGAGTTGGCTGGAGAAGAGAGGGAGGCGGGGAAGGGACTGGGTCCGTATGGTAATCCGGGGACCGCGATGAACAGTGAGTTGGATCCACTTAGCGGTGGGGTGGGTTTGTTGCCGGTAATTGAGGCCGAGAAAGCTGCTAGTGAGAAGGGAAATGATGAGAATGAGGATGGTGGGAAGGAAGAGGAGGGTAAGAAGGACGAATAAGAAGTACATCATGGCCGAGAGGAGAAGATCTGCTACAGTCTTCAGTCCGGTGGAAATATGAAATAGGCCTGAGGAGAGCGATTGAATGGATTGCCCGGGGCAGGGAATATCAATGGCCCACGATTATGGTTAAACCCTCTTAACAATAACGAAGGTGACACTTTCCATCTTCTATCAAAGTATGCGCGAGGATAGGGGATGGAAGCGCAGGCAATGCTTCATTCGTGTGTCGTAAGACATTCAGAAATGAAGTTATCCTCCACGCGCGCAAAATCTGCTTCAAATCTGTGGGGAGACTAACGTAGTTCAGGATCTGCGGGAAATGTTTCCGGTGTTTCCTCCATGGATTCCACGCCTGGCGGGGCTGTTGTTTGACTGCAGGCATTGATAAGCGTGATGTACCGAACTGGGACCTGACCGATGTGGGTAAAACTATACAGCTGTATCAGCCCCTGTATAAGCGGAGGATTATACAAGGCATACAGTTCCCGCTACATAGTTTTAGTAAATGACGGTGTAAAAAATGCGATTTGAACATTGATCTCTCCTTACTTTTGTCCTTGTGGGCCCCACCCTCTCTGTATGAGGGCCTCTAAGTCTGGTACACCACGGCTCGCTGTTAGAAATAGAGGTGCGCTTGCGATTTACCAAGGCCTGGTTCCACGGAGCTGGGTCTTCTTTGATAGTAACCTGATTTCCCGTTGATTTAATACGGTATAAGTATTAGCTGTTCTTTTCTACTTGAGGCGTGACTCAACTAGTGGAAGACCGATTCAAACATGCTCTAGCACGGTCGAAAAAACAGATGTGAAGTGTTAGAATTGGACACAACTCATAGATTCACGGTTCCGAGAACAACGTAGACGGACGCAATGTGGGTTGTTAGGACTGTTAACCAATTGATGATTACACCCCAAGGCAGCAACGCACAGCCACCAAACCATAGATCGCTACCGAAACTGGGAGTGCTGTGCCCCGCACTTCTTCTAACGCGCCTGAGCGTTGGATCACAAATCAGTGACAGCAATTATGGGCCAAGCACATTCGCGCGATCCAGACGACGTTTGCTACGTCGAAAGCGTACCCGAACTTTATGAAATGTTCCAATCACCGTGTAGGTTACTGGACCAGAGTGCTTTCCACCGTCCGATCCAGTGCTCATATATCTTCGCTGAACAGCGGATATCCCCGAGAAATTGTTTCCGGTACTCTTTTGGTACAACAGCCGGGGCAATCCTCAATCCATTTTGAATGGCTTGTCACAAATTAGCAGTGGAACCGAAAAGGACAGCCGTAAGTCAGCATTAAGCACAAAGTCGTCAACGCGAAACCCCACTGACTAATCTTTAGATATCAGCGAAGAATGGCTGGAGAAATCTCTCTTGCACCTTTGCCCTGGCTTTGAAGATATCGTCACGGCCGCGGTGCCGGTCTTGTACAAGATCATCCTGCACCACAGCACATACCCCTTCAAGCCACTGCCAGATAGCACGCTCACACCAGTAAAAACAGCCATTGCAGTAGCACTTCTGACTGCAAACGACACCGCAATTAGGGTGAGAGAACTGCTTGATCCCGACTGGCCGCCACCGGGACTGCACTTGCGAACTCGTGATTGGAAGGAACGTACCCGTCTCCTTTTTCAAACCTTGTGTGATACCGACTGGACCCAGGCATCAAACACAGATTCCAGAGAGATGGAGGATGATGATGATCTAATTGGAGTGATCGGGTGCATTGTGCTCCATCGTAGACAACGGAAAGTTAGGCGACCTGTAGAACGCTATTTCCAAGTTGCGAAGACAATGCCTAGCTCTCATTCGAGGAAACTGGATGGAACTGTCTCCCTGACAGACATCAGAGCCTTGTTGGCACTGATGATCGTTGTCAGCGCAGGAGATCGGCCACGAGAATTGACCGACATGAAAGCGGCAGTTGAAACTTCTGTTGAGGTCTTGTCAAGTTGCTTTCTAAATCACGACGGCCGCATCGGCTGGGAGGAATTCCAACAGGCAACTGCGGACTGCATGGTATGTGATCCGGTCGAACAAGATTATGTCACCGATCAGTGATCACTGATAGTGTAAAGCCGCTGTTGCTGACCGAGCTGGCCGCACTCATTTCGAACCTGTTCCCCATGGATCTGCATGACTGGCAATGGTATCCACCCACATACTCGTGGAGAGCACCACCAGCGGTAGCTATACCTGCCAAAGTAGAGCAATGAAGATGCGCTAACGGTAACAGATTGCGGGAAACGAAGCCCAAAGCGAGAAGTCCTTTCTGACAATGCCACAGCTCTCCCAGCTCGGACTCGTCATACGTCGGCAGGAGCTAGACACACTTCGCCTCCTCAGAAAGGACGAACCGAAGTTGCTCTCGAACTTAGACATTAGCAACTTGTTCAATCACTCCCCAGAGGGCCACATTCTCCTTCTAGTGCGCGGAAGAGTGGACAATAACCCACTTATACTGGCCTGTACGGTTCGATCACTTACTGATAGGCCATATACACCTCCCAGGGAGCAATTAGAACCAAAGACTCGACTTTCTACTGCAGAGACGGACGGTGATTGCGTTGTGCAGCTTCTACCCACACATCGTGTGTTTTGGGGTACATCTGACTGTGCACAGGTCAAGACTATTACAGCAGACTTGGACGATTTGTTGATTGATCTTGGGAAGGTTAAGTTGCGGTTTGCAAAAGGGCTTGACACGGGAAAGCTGGAGTCAGGATCAGAAACAGTGCCATTTACGGTAGAGCTGATGGAGGTGTGGGGACGGTGAAGAGTGAGCCGCGCAGCCAGGGTACTAGTACTGGAGGAGGAAGCAATGGTGGAATGTCCTAACTGAGCGGGATTCCAACGGTCAACGGACTTTGAAAGGTGTTGGATTGCCCAGACAAGCTCACAAATCATATTCAATTCTGAGTACCATATATTTTCCCCTGCTCACCGTCTATGCCTCCTCTTCTTCTCAAAAGCCTCCCCAATCTGCATCCCGCTGCCCCTGTCGCCGTCTCCAACATCCCTCCCCCTCTTCCTACTCTTCTCCAACATACCCATCCCTCCCTTCGACGAACCTCCCTTCTTCTGCGTCAACCTCTCAATCCTATCAAGCCCAGCCCCAAGGCCTCTCCACTCCTCCCCACCCCAGCCACCGTCCCTGCCACCCCGACTCTTCGCCTTGTCCTTCTTGCCCTGAGTAGGCAACCGTACAAAGTTCGATTCTTCGTATTCTCTCCTCTCGGCCTCTTCGCGCCTCTCCTTATCAGACTTCATGCGTCGACCTCCTTGCATAATCGTGCTACCAATAGAAGGTTCGGCCATGGGTGCGGTGGAAAGCTCGGTAGCGACGAATTCGTCCAGCGTGGCGGACTTTGCAGCGTGGCGCGCTTGCCGCTCTTCCCTTGCAGTGGTAGTAGGCATCGCCATGGGAGTAATGCGCGGTGGTCTGTAGACGCCATCTTTGGCGGAGGAAGAGGCACGAGATTCTTCGGCGGCGCTGGGCTTGGAGCGAACGAAGGCCGCGCGGTTGGGCCCGAAGGATGCGGTGTCGATGTCGTCCCCGCCTTCCGCCCCTCCAAAGCCGTCTTCTGCGGCAGAATCCGAGTCGCTGGTGATATCCGAGTCATCGGGATTCGCACCCTTCTTCGTCCTTGGAAGACGAGGTTTCTCGGCCTGGACGGTGGGTTTGCGCTCGCTTGTCTCCGCCGTGCGGAGGATCTTGTCGATTTGGTATTTCAGGCGGGTCTCAAGCGGCCACACTCCCTTCTCAATGTATACGCGGAGTTCGACGAGCTTCTTCGTGACTTCGCGGTCGAGGTTGTCGGACGCCTTGCCTCCATTTGTAACCGCATCGTCGCTGGCGCCGTTGATTTCCACAGATTGCGATTTTCCGGAAGATCGTGAGCGCAATTTGAGTAATATGAGAAAGACGAGATTTTGCAGGTAGGAGAGGAGGAGTTCGTTCTTCACGTCGAGGAGGGATATGCCATCTTTAGGTGGGAGGATGGCTTCGGTGGAGGGAAGCGCTTGGGTGGCGGAAGAGATGGACTCGGTGAGCGTGGTGAGGAGTGCGGAGAGGGAGTTATCGACTGCCATTTCGTTGTCGTTTCCGTCGGACCCGTAGTCAATACGCTCTTCTAGTGTGTGATGTTCGTAAGGCGCAGATCCAAGTCTGACAAAATAATTCTCAAGAAAATGTATGCCAAGATTTCGTGGGCAGGGATTATCCTTCCACCCCTGCAGCCATTGACGCTTATCCAGTTTCGGACAACCTCGGGAGAGAGTAAGCGTGTATCAGAACAGCACGCGATGAGGGGGAATTTCTGGATTAGTATACATAACAAAGAGAGTATATAGCCCCTGAAGTCAACTTGGATTCAAGTTCCACTGTTCATTTGACGGAAATCCTGCAATTGCACAAGCTATAGCACCATGTCTACCGGATCCAACCGCGTCCTCCTTACTACAGCCATCGCCCATGGTCTCCTTAGCTTGGGACACACTGTACGTCACCAACACTCGTTTTCAGTGAATTGAAGACATGGAAGCCAAATGCTAATCTACCTGTCTTCATACAGGCCAAGGGCCTCGATCAATTTAAGCACCCCTCTCTGAACCAGGTCCCCGCTCTCCTCCGCACGACAGTGAAGGTCGGATGGTACGAGGGCAGCGTGTTCTTCGCCATTGCCGGTATGTTTCCCAAGGTCTTTGCTTAGCCTTTTTCCGCAAACGAGATTCCTCTCCATACCAACCCTTCGTGTTTTGTTACTTAGACTTCTTCTCTTTTGATTGGTCCAATGTCCACTCCTTACTGTGCATCCATTCTCTATTCTGAGAAGATGTGTTCTTTCTCTACTACCTGTTCAATAGTCCGCTTTGCACCAAACTTCCTAAACCCGTACCACTACGGTTTAATCTTCCCTACATTCTTCACAAGATACGTGGAGCTTTCCCATGTTATACTCGTCCATTCTCGCCATCCCCGTGCATACCCTCCCCTTTCTTCCAAGGACTTCTTGGTCGCCGCTCCCCATCTCATGCTCTGCTCCCCTCTCTTCGATTTACTCAACCCCGTCTCTCTTGTCTTTCATTCCCTTCATCACATAGCTAAGA
>JAFHBW010000479.1:0-16260 GCA_019022765.1 Westerdykella sp. P71
CCCCCCCCCCCCCCCCCCCCCCCCCCCCGCCCCCCCAGTGTTTTTTTCACGAAGACGACGGCATAGGAGCTCTAGTACGGTCTCTTGGGCTCGGAGATTTGTATAAGAGAGAGCCCTCCCCCACCATATCCTCCCCCACCACATCCTCCCCCTGCACCAACGTCCTCTCAGCCGAGAAACTCGTCTTCGGCGTCCCAGTCACAACACCCGGCCCCAACGTCGTCGCCCTCACAGGCCCCAACGCCAGACTCTGACTCTGAGTCTCCGACGAGAAACTCGGCCGCATCGCCACGCTCAGACTAGAAATACTAAGTCTACTCTTCCTCGGGGATTTACTCCTCGCCATGCTGCGCCTCGGACTCGGGATCCCCGCGTCGAACCCGCCGAGCGCAAGCCCATGCTGGTGATGAATCGCCGAGAGATTCGACGCCGACGCCGACGCCGACAGCGAAGAAGAAGAAGACGGCGCAACGATATCCTGACGCCAACTCCGGATGCGATCTTCGGGCGGTTGCGTACTCGTGCTGTCCCTCCTCGCGCGACCAATGATGCCGCTGACGCTCTTGACGGACTGGGCCGCACCCATCCTCCGTCCAGAGATGACGCTGCTGGGCCTCCCCACACCCCCGCCGAACCGCGAGCCCGTGCGTTTCGAGAAGACGGAGCTGGCGTCCCAGTTCTCGTCCTTGCTGTGCATGATCAACCGCGTGCGTTTCGCGTACGCGCAGTCCTGGCGGAACACCTTGATGGCGCCGGTGTAGTCCGCTGTGACGAGGATGGGACCGTCTTTGTGGGCCGAGCGGGCGAGATATGCGGGTGTCGTTTCAGCTGGCTTCTTACTGCTACCGAGGAATGGTGAGTCGACCGTTGGAGTGGGTAGGGCGGACCCTCCGCCGGCCTCTGTCGGCGCTCTCGATGAGCCCGCCAGGCTCTCCGCCTTACTGACCAGCGTCACCGGCGGCGGATTGCATAGGTCGTAGATCGGGTCCTCGCTCACACCCAGCACCTGTCTCGTCTTGAGCGGCGCAACAACCGCACACGTCGTGATACTGCCGTGGGCCTCGAACGTCTCCAGCGGTCTATTGTGTCGCTTTTCCCCCTCCGGCGCCGTCGTGGACCAAATATACACTTTGCGGTCCTCGGACCCGCAGATGATGTGTTCCGTGTCGCCAGCGAAGGTGGCTCGAATCTGGCTGCAATTGTTCTCGTGGCCGCGGAACTTCATCTCCAGGCTCTTGTCGCGCAGATTGTAGAGACGGATGCGCGAGTCGTTACTCGAGATCAAGAGTTTGACATCGCCGGAATCGGAACCTGGGGGCCAGTAGGTAGCCTGTATGCCTGTGATTTTGCTCCCCTTCGCGTTCTGGCCGCGCGTGGATTTGACGTGCATTTGAGTTTGGTATTTGAGACCGTCCGTGTCGTAGAAGAGGCAGAGACCGCTCAGAGTGCCAGCGATGCACGTTCGACCATCCGGGGTGAAGGATACGGCGGTGATCATATCGGAAGTCTGGGCCCAGAAAGCGACGCTCTTGTCAGGAATGCTCCAGAGGCGGAGTTTGGTATCTAACGACCCGGCAAGGAAGAAGCGGTCGTCCTTGGGGTGGAATTGGATGGAGGGGACGAAGTCGGTATGTTTGAAGGTGCAGAGATTCTCGCCGCGGCTGATGTGCCAGAGTCGAACGGTCTTGTCCATGGAGGAGGATAGGAGGAAGTTGTTCTGCAACCACGTTAGATAGGGCAAACCAAGACAGACCTACAGCACACCCACTTTGCTCCAGCTCAAATCCAAAATCGTCGCCGTATGTCCATGATACTCTCTCACGGGTTTCTGCTGAAACACTGGCGCGCTCAACCGCATGCCCTCTTCCTCCCCAACAGAAGCCTCACTCTCCTCCTTTTCCGCCGCGCTCCTCTCCTCCGGCGTAGAAAGAACCGCCCACACCCTCACTATCCGATCCTGCCCTCCAGCAGCGAGATGCTTCCCATCTTTACTGAACTCCGTCGCCCAAATCGGATTCTGCGTCGCGGCCGATCCAGACTGCGGCGCAGGATTCGCCCCAGCTACGGGAGGCGCATTCTTGTCCGCCGCACAGCGCAACTCCTGCGCCAGGAACAACCGATCGAATTCCTTCTCCTTCTTGAACTTGGCCCGTACTTTAACATAAGGCGGCGGTTGCGGATATCGAGGATTGAACCCGAGATTATCGACCTTCTCCATGCCTTCGGCGCGCATCCCAGAGTCTCCCGCGTCAGAGCCATCGTCCAGAGTCGTGCCGTCGAGGGCGGCCGCTCCCTTTTTCTTGTTGCCGCCGATGAACCGACCGAAGAAGGACACGCCTTTCCTACTGCTGCTGAGGGGATCAGCGAATCAGCCTGGTTGGGCGAGATGACGTGGAAAAATTGATGGCTGTGCTCAGTGCTTCCATGCCGTACCCGCCAACCGAACGTAAGAAGCGTAATTTCCGGTGAGGGTTGGTGATGCGCAAACACTTTGCGCGGAGGGCTGAGCAGCGTTGCCCATGTCCCACGCATAATAATCCAGGGACATCTATAGCGGCGAGAAAAATGAAGTTGCTCACCTCTTATCCCCCTTCCCATTCCCGCTCCCATTCCCATTTCCAATCCCAATGGCCCCACTGCTAACCTCGCGCGCCGTATCCATCACCCCCTTCACGTTCAAACCCTCGCTCCCCTCTCTCGTCGGCGACTGGATCGCGGTACTGTCCACCTGCGTCCGCAACTTTTGCACCGACAACCCGGTATTCGTGCGCTTCATTATTTGTTGTGACAATGGGTCAATCGCTGCGCTCGACTCCCTCCCATCCGTATATGTTCCACCTGCATTCCCATTCCCATTCCCATTCCCATTTGGCTGCGTCGCTGCTACGTTCTCGATATTCGTATTGCCGGACGTGGACGTAGAGGAAGGGCTGCGTAGTTTCGCGGCCGTGGAGAGGAGGAGCTGTTTCCCTTGTTTTCCGCTGACGGAGGAGGATCCTGTAGGTTCTGCTGGTTAGCCAACGTTCTCCTACGCGATCGCGTCGCCCGGACGGGTTCCAAGCAAAAGACAAACCTTCCGATCGCGTGACCAGCTTGCCGGTATCTTGTCGCTCAAAGGGCGAGGGGTCTCGATTCCGCGCATCTGTGACCTGGATGTTCGGTAGGATCGTAGCCATCGTGGAGGCCTTTGCGGTTTAGATGGACGTAGGATGTGCCATTCGGGTTGGTAGTAGAGCAGGAACTGCAAATCGAATGGCGAGACAAGGATGGGAAACCGGGATATGGGGTGACTGTCCTCGTCCTGTAGGTGGTGCCGAGTTTCCAACTGCTGATGGTCGAGTCGGAGCTGGACGGAGGGTTCTGGACGTGTCTTCGCTTGACGCAATAACAACGAAAGGAACGTCAATTGAAAGAGACCGAAGGAAAAGAACACCTTGTGTGTGTATGTGCAGTAAAGTTGTCCGAGACAGTGCGGCGGTGCGGCGTTTCACAGAACGCCGGGCTCTTCACCAGGGAAACCGATGGGCCTGTTTTGGCGTTAGGCCGGGATGCGAGAGATAATGACGCAGCATGGGAGAATCGCTATTGCCGATCTAGGGCGGGCCTTGGCGGGCCTCTACATTCGAGGCGGATATATACACAGCAATGCAGCATGGTCGTAAATAATATTTCCAGTTTATCCATCTTTGCGAGGACAGGTTGAAGTGTTCCGTCATGTCAGATATGTCAGACATTAGTGGTGGACCTCCGAAACCACCACACCACCACGATATCTGGGCAAGGCTTATTACCCACAGATCAAGCTTCAGCTTCACCCCACGCACCCCCACCCCCACCTATCCGGGCCATTGCAATCATCACCAGACCGAATAAATCGCTGCAACATGAGACTGTGAACCACGTCGTATTCGTGAATTATCCTTACACCCTTACACCCACCCATCCTCATTGTCCTGTCCATCGTCCTCGAGCTTCTTCCACCCATAGCTCGTCTCATCCCAGTTCATTTACCTCGAAGACGCCATCTAAACGCCCAGTTTTATCAAGGTAGATAACAAAGCAACGCACACCGCGCCTTGCTGTGGAGTACATGCTCATGTACAGAGCGGAGAGAAGCAAAACATGCTAAGAAGAGTGGTATCCAGTACCAACGCCAGTAACCCACAGAAATCCAAAATGCAAAAGGAGATCGAACCAAGAAAGCGCACAAAAGAAACCAAAGCATGAATCGCTCAGAAGTCCTCGTCGAACGAGAAATCTCCGTTGGTGTTCTTGCTCGTCTCCTCAGCCGGCGATGACGAGCCCTCCTTCTGCTGCTCGAACTTCTTCGTGCTGGCCATCACGCCCGCCTTCTGGTAATCGCCGACGCGCTTCTCGAAGAAGTTCGTCTTACCCGCGAGGGAAATGTTCTCCATGAAGTCAAAGGGGTTGGTGGCATTGTACACCTTGGTATTGCCGAGAGCCAGGAGCAGGCGGTCGGCGACGAACTCAATGTACTGGCACATGAGGGTGGAGTTCATGCCGAGCAATGCGCAGGGCAGAGCCTCCGTCAGGAATTCCTGCTCAATGGCAACGGCTTCGGTGATGATGGCGCGGACGGCCTCGTTGCTGGGACGCGTCTTCAAGAGGGAGAAGAGCAGGCAAGCGAAGTCCGTGTGCATACCCTCGTCGCGCGAGATGAGCTCGTTGGAGAAGGTGAGGCCAGGCATGAGACCGCGCTTCTTCAACCAGAAGATGGACGCGAAGGATCCGCTGAAGAAGATTCCCTCGACGGCGGCGAACGCGACGAGGCGGTTGGCGAAGGTCGAGTTCTTGTCGGAGATCCAGCGGAGGGCCCAGTCGGCCTTCTTGCGGATGCAGGGAACTATGACGCGTTAGACGCGTTCATTTTGCTGTAGATGGTACAACTTACTGTTGTCAATCGCGTTGAAAAGATACTGGCGTTGCTTGGGCTCGCTGATGTACGTGTCGATGAGCAGAGAGTAGGTCTCGGAGTGGATGTTCTCCATCATAATCTGGAAGCCGTAGAAGCATCGTGCCTCTGGTATTTGCACCTCGCCGCTGAAGCGCTCCACCAAGTTCTCGTTGACGATACCATCCGACGCGGCGAAGAAGGCAAGGACGTGGGAAATGAAGAAGCGCTCATCGTCGTTGAGACGCTTGTTCCAGTCGTGAAGGTCTTTGGAGAGATCGATCTCCTCGGCGGTCCAGAAGGAAGCTTCGGCCTTCTTGTACATCTGCCAGATCTGCACATCTGGGTTAGCGTGGGTCCCAACTGACGCGTGAGTGAACATAGGACGCGTCGACGTACATCATGGTACTTGATGGGGAAAAGCACGAAACGCTGAGGGTTCTCTTGCAATAGAGGCTCGTGAGCCTCCTCCGGCTTAATTGTGGGTGCGGTGACAGGCTTTGAAGGTTTCTCCTCCTCGGCGTCGTCGAGGTCGGGAATGCCAACGATGGGCTTGTAGACGTTCTCCTTGTCTTCAGGCTTGAAGTTCAGCTTCTTCACGGGCGAGTCGGACATCTTGAGAGTCTCAATGGCGGACGCGGCCTATGAATGTGTTAGTAGGAACGCGTAGGTACACCTTTGGAGATGCTGGGTCGTGGCGACGAACCTTCTTGGAGGGTGTTAATTGAATGGCAGACATTGTGAAAAAGCGATAGGTGGATCCAGAAGGCGGCAATGCTCAAAGGCTCGCGAAGTCTGGAAGTGCAGCAAGAATGATGCAGCTGAGACGTGGTGTTGTGCTTGTTGGTGGGAGTGCAGAGAGACGGAGGGACGCGTCGTGCTATAAATCCGCGCGCTCACGTATCACGTGGAAAGGCTTGACCCACGCGCAGACGCTAATCCCAATCGGGTCGATGACGTCCACCGGTTTTTGCAGGCGCGTCTTTGCAATTGCAGCTCTCCCCACGTTCTTTGTTCACACCTCTACGTTCGCTTTCACCGCTTCTTATGAAATAGACTCTCATGCTTCACATTGAACCCCATATTTCCGTACTTTTCTTTGTCGATATCCTCCAAAATGGAAGTTGGAGCCCAAAATCGCGAACCACCAGCCTCCCAAAACAGTCCGTGCGGACGAACGCGTCTTGAGCCGAACACGCGCTGATTCGATGCAGACCCACCACACACTGCTGATTCAGACGGTGATTCCGTGCAGGAACCAGGACTGTGCCGTTTCCGAGTGAGCCTCAGACTTGAATTTCGAAGCAGGGTGGAGCTGTGACTAATTCGACCTGTCCAATCGGGGGCGGGTGAAGGTGAAAAGCTCTGCTTCGCAACTGAGATGATCTGATTAGATTCTAACTGAACCACCCATTGCCCCACAGGCTTTGTCATGAAGACATCAAAGTGCGCGGAAACCCTCCGAAAAGACTGATTTGAATCCGGCTCCGGATTAGACGGGCAGTTCTCTCTTCTTGATATATGTGCATACTTCTGTTCCTCAGAAGCCCTATGAAGTCGAGGCGCGCCCCGAAGCACGCGTCGGAGAGATAGTAAACGCCGCCCTATGCACCACCAACCATGCAGCCCTACCCAGCACTTGTCTTCACACCACTAAAGCATCGCCTTCCAGCTCGGCGCGGCTACAAACTTGCCCCTGATCTCGGCGAACGACACCCCATCTCCTCCCTCATTAGGATCCTCCCGCAACCCTACGGGGACGTTCTCCACATCAATGGTCTCCTGCGTAAACCCGGCTGGATTGCCTGGAACGAGCTCGAAAACCTCGTCACCCCAAATCAGCGTGGTACGCCCAGAGTCGTGGACACGGAGTCTTCCTACGGCGCCATTGGAGACCTTGTTCTTGATACTGCGCTCCTTGGTCGCTGCTTGTGTAGCCTTGATGGCTTTCGGAGGGAGCTTTGCCGGCGGCATGGGTGTAGATTTCTGCTCCGGCTCTTCTTTGATTTTGATAGATTGGGCGACGGGCATCGTAGGTAAGATGGGCGGCAGCTGGAAGAGATACGAACCCTCTTGTCGTTCAACTTCATCTTCCTCATCCAGAGCGCCCAGCTCATTCCGGACGGCCTCCCGGAACGCGACGAACCGCGCATGCTCTGCCTTCTCTTCGTCCGTCTGCAGAACCGGCTCTTTCCCTTTCTTTCCTTTGGACCTCGATCTCCTTCTGGCAGCCGCTTTCTCTGTGTCCTCGGGCTTCTCTTCTCGACCGGGTAAGGGTACAGAAGGCGGCGCCACTTCCGAGTTCCCTAACGGTTCTGCGTCGGCCATGTCTTCGTCCTCGCTCACGGGCTCTGGTTTGACCTGTACATCTTCGTCATCCTCATCTTGCCACATCCCTTTGAACGGCCGTCGCTCGCCTGTGATTTCGAGATCCTTTCCTTTGCCCTTCCCCTTTCGTGGTGCAATATCGGCTGCATCAGCCTTGATCTCGCCTCCTGTCGCCTCTGCTTGTTCCAGAATCTTGGCTGCCGCCTCAGAGCTGGCCTCTGTGTTGATACCTACTACGCGGTCAACATGTTCTCTTCTGCCAATACGCACAGGAAGCAAAGAAGACGCGCCCTGGCTCCGGGATGACCTCTGCCTTGAACCTCCTGCTTCGTCCTCATCAGAAGAGATCTCAATAGTATCGATGTCCTGTCTGGGAACATCTTCGCCATCCTCTTCCCCAGATGATATCGTTCCACCATCTTCTCTCCGGACCGTTCCCGTGGTGCCTTCTTCGTCATCCTCGTGTTTGATTCGTGTTGCGCGCGAGCCGAAGCTTGTGATTTTACTCGCGGATCGTCTCTCTGTACATCGGTTAGAAAGTTTTCAGACCACCGGAATTCATGTGCCCACCTCGAGCAACACTGCCCAGTGAAAATGGGCCCGCAACAGCAGCACTGTGCAACCCCTTGACCTCCCCAGGCTCTCTCTTCTTGAACGGCCTATCCTTCTGCTTCGCTCTCTCCTCCGCCTTCAGCTCCGCCAGCCTCTCCTTCTCGCGCTGAGCCACCGACTTCTGCAGCTGCTCGCGATCCGCCTTGCTGCGGCGACCCGTATTGACTGGCTTGACCGCTGCGGGCTTCTTCGCTTTCGCGGAGGCGGTGCGCCGCGTCGACGAGTGTCCAGCTTCTGTCGTTCGCAGGCTTTCGAGCCGCTGTGCAGAGCGACGGGTTGGCGCTGCAGCAGCTTCTGTCGTTTGACCTTCACCTCCGTCGATCTCCATTTTGACTTCCGGTGGCGTCTCTTCTGCTGGAGGTCCGGCTGCTGGGGCAGCTGAGCTTGCCTCCGCTCTGGTTCGGCCTGCGCCAGCCCTTCGCCCTCGACCGGTTGGCCGCATTTTGGAGTGTGCTGCGTGGGTGAAGGTGAGTAGGCGCGTGGGAGGGGTGTTCTGCGATGATGAGGTTGAAGCTGCGAAATAATTGACCGTAACTTTCTTATCGATAGCGGGGGAACTTCGGCAACATTCCCCCACATATTCCATCTGCATCACAAGAAACCCTCCCTCCTCCTATCAGGAAAATCGAACTTTGGAAAATAGGTTTTGTATACTTCTGGCCCCAATGGAATTGTCCAACAACACGTGGAGAGACATCCGATATGTATCTACTTCGCTAACTGAACTTTAGAACCTGCGTCGTTCCTAACTCAGACCATGCATGTTCACTCCCACATGTCCCATCGGGTTACCTCCTCCTGGCCATTCATCACTCGTTCTCTGTGCCCCAAGGGGTATCGACGCCATCTCCCACGACGCCTCCATTCCCAGCTTTTCTCGCTAATCATGCCCATGCCCAAGCACCAACTGCTCCGTAAGTAAGCTCGCCAGCACCACCTCCCTCCACAACAAGTCCGCCCCAGTCCCATACCGGAACCCCACGACGAGCGTCTTCTTCAAGGCAACCTTGGTCTTCGCCCACACAATCGGCTCAAAGCATTCATCCAGCATCTTCCCCGTCTTGCTCCCTGGCTGCGGCCACTCCCGCTTGACCTCGCACAGCTCCTTATCCAGCACGCCCTTCCCCCTTTTCCACACGAAATGCCGCCCACCCCACGTCAACCGGCGTGGCTGCCATTTCACGTGCTTTGTGCGATCCGGCTTGTCGACGACGGGTAACGGCGACGACGTGAAGTGCGTCAACTGCCTGCCAATGCCGCCATCCGAACTACTCCCCGTGCTGCGAACCGGCGTGACGATGGTGTGAACGCACGGCGAGGTGAATTCCGTCGCGCGCGAGAGGTACGTTTGCGGGATCTGGAAGCGCGGCTGCTTGAGGCCTTGGAGGACGTAGAGCGTCTGCCGCTCCCCCGCGTCCTTGACTTTGAAGTAGTACCAGCGGCCAGACGTGAAGACGCTCTCGGAGCTGATGTACACGTGGAATATGGTTTCGGGGAGCGATTTGTCGAGTGTGGGAGTGTAGAAGGGGATGGTGTAGGCACCGGCGTCCGTCCGGATAAAGAGGTGCTGGGTTTCTGGTGTGATGGCTGCTGGATTGTTCTTCAGAGAGGTTAGGTATGCCGCGAGGATTTGCTTCGAGTTGACGACGGTGCCTTTGGGGACGGTTGCTTGCGCCATGTCGTAGAGCCGCTTCAAGCTCTTGGACAGCAGAATCTCGTCGAGGCTCAGACACGGTCGTCCATTGTTCACTGTCGCCAGGCTCTCTCGCGCGGTAATCGACGACGGTAGAACCACATCGAGTCCCTTCTTCTGGCCGCTCAGGATCGGTCGCAGGACCTCTAGACGTGCACCGTGGAACTTGGCCTGCTTGCGGGCAATCCGTTTTCTCTCGCGGTCGAGGAATTTGGCGTCGTCGGCTAGCTTGTTCAGCGCTGCGATGGCTTTCCGGTGCTGCTCGAAGGCTTCTTGGAAGCGGGAGTAGTGCTCTGCTTCGAAGGCGAGTCGGCATAGCTCTGCCACTTGCGCGTCGGTTTGGGCTTGGGTTGCAGCCATGATTCGTGTATGTTATAAGATCGGCGAAATCATACTATCGTCGAGCAGGCGAGGAGGAGTTTCAACAATCCGTGTTCCCCACAAAGTTAAGGATACGCGAGTTTATTATACGTTCTGAACAGCCCGTGTCTTGGGACTTCAGTCTCGTCCCGCATTGCTCGGTTTCCCCCGCGTATAAATAGCGAATGAGCTCCGCGGACGCTACCAACCAACCCAGCTCAGCCTCGCGATAGACTGACAGCCTCGTAGGCGATCGCCAATAAGGTAGAACGAACACGAGTAAGCGCTAGCGAGGGCGGGAGAGCCAGACTACGGGATTGGTTCGAACTTACACTAAACGGCTAGGGACTTGGGTGGGAGCTGAAAAGCGACTCGCGAGGCTGAGGACCAGGCTGAGGACGGGACAATGTCGATCACGAAACACAAGGATCTAGATTCGGACGCATACAATAGATCGTTTGCATGCACTTTTTTCCCCGCGTAAGACGTTCTGAAAAACTAGCTCAGTAGTTAGGAATTGGCAGTGTTTTCGCAACACCATTGATCATTTCACTGAGTTCGAAGGAGGTTTCGGCAACTGCAAATCCCAAATGAATTGCCTGCGCAGATCATGCCACATATCACCACTGCCTTTCGAGGCTCGCCAATATCGCCTGACTATGGTGTTATAGTGCATCCATACTTGCAGAAGACAGGCTCGAACACGGACACGAGAACCAACAAATATATATTCATGCCATGTATGGTCGTGTTCTCTCGGTGACTATTCTTATTGACATTTGCGTGTTTGTATATTCAATGTTCCACCACAACCCAAAGAATGATGAGCCAAAGGAGCTGGACCCTGCAAAGAGTGCCAGCTACATTGGTGGTGTACCATATACAGGAGGCTCTTCCAGCATTCTCCCAGGAATGTTGCGTGTCACTGGTACAGCTCTACCAGCAACGTCGGGTGTCACCTCTACAGCTCTTCAACAAGGAACCTCGTATCTCGCTACTACACCGGAAGGGAGGATTGCAAATTCATCAAGTCCAGCAGAGCCCAGGGAACTCGGGTAAGTCCTCCACTACGCCAGCCGAATGATTTAATAACCTTGAACGTATGACAGACGTGATTTGGAAAAAGGCATCACAAAGCAATCCGAGGCCGATCTCGAAAGATTACGCTTAGGAGAATCTCCGCCTGGAACGGCCAAATCGAAGCCGACGACAACACCAGGCGACATGAACACCGAACCCGCTCCGTCCACTAAGAAGGCCTACACTGATCCACAGATCGTAGCCATCAGAGAGCTAAAAGACGCCATTGTCACCAAGCTTCGATCGATTGAGGCTAAGACAGGGGAAAGCAGCTGGGACTTCTTTTACAAGAACATCGGCACGGTCGCCTCGCTAGGTGCTTCCATTACCTTCGCTCTCATAGTTACAGAAATCCAGGACCCTCATTCCGTCTCACGGCACGGGTGGATCGACTTGCCCACGGTTCGGATCCTATTGGCGACTAGCTGGATTCTGTTCATGGCGGTCCTTTCGCTGTCGTTTTCCTTTGCGCAGAACTTGAAAGGCGACAGTTATGGCTATACGTTGTCCCACTTGATCTATCTTCTGGAACTGGCGGCGGTCATGTGCTTGGCTGTTGTTGTCGCCGCATATGTAGAGGTCGTTGGCTATGTTGGAATCGCGCTGGTCTTATGTGCCGTGACAGGTGTTCTGATGCAAGCGGTGAGACAGCGGCCTCGAGCAAAATCTAAGGAGGAAACCCAAGGCGTAGAAGCTCGGCGGCAAGAGATGAGGAAACGAATGGGTGGGGAACTAGAGAGTGGCTGGGGGCTCGGCAGTCTTGTGTCTGGGACGACGCATCCGTAGGGGGACGGGACGAACGAGGTTGGCAGTTATGCAGTCGCTTTCGATCTTCTGTTCCCAAGTGCGACATCTATCCTCAATATTTGACACGGATACTCTGTCCATGTGCTTTGCAACCTCACAGCTATTCTCGCTACACATGGGGCTCCATTCTTTGTAAACACTCAACTTCTTATCCACTTGGATAGTATTCTAGAAACTATAGTTTAAAACTGATCTGCTATTGCCTTAGGAATCGCGCAGACTCATTCCCATGTCTAGATATTGTATTGCCAACAACTGCAATAGCTGCTCCCCTTGGTAGCAATTTCCCAAGTCGTATTGTTCTTCAACAGCCCAATGCTGATAAGCAGGCGGACCCCCGCTGAGTACATAACTCGTCCGTGCCTCCGAGGCACAGCAAGGCTTCACACCTCTCCCATCCACCTGCACTCAGCCAACCATCCACCTGCACTCAGCCAACCATCCACTTTCCTAACAACGTCCGTCGCTCCACGAACACTTCGCTCGCCTTGATTTACGTCCTATCCTCTTCCATTCCAAAACATACTCTGCACAGGGAAGTCATTCTAAGTTGCAAATCAAAATGACCAGCTGCGCGCATTTCTCACCATCCGACCTGCCAGACGGCACCAAGCCGCGAATGTACTTTCTTGACTCTTCCTATCTCCGGGATCATGGCGCAAAGCAGACCTTACCATCGCCCGCCGAAGTTCTCGCGCGCTCACTCATCAATCAACGACCGAGCAATCCTCCACCGGTCAAATTTGAGGAGCTTAACCTTATCGTCAAGTTTGGGCCAACCATCTCTACGTCAGAGGCTCTATGTCTTTGGGCAATCAGGAAATTCCTCGACGGTCAGCTACCTGTGCCTGAAGTGTATGGGTGGGATAGCGATGGACGACATGTGTTTATATACATGCAGCTTATCCATGGCGTTACACTTTCTGAGCGGTACGATTCACTATCTTCTGATGATAAACGAGCAATATGTCAGGATCTTCGGAGAATCATGTCGCAGCTTCGTGCCATAAGGCAATGTCCATCAAACCAAGTGATCGGTACGTTCCGCTATTTATGTGTTATTGAACAGCTTCTTATGCTTGCGCATAGGCTCCATTACACATGGGCCTCTGCAAGATCGCATCCTCGACAGTCATCCAGGGACAGGGCCATTCACTAGCATCCGAGAATTTCACGACCATTTGTCATGGCTATGGCGTCGTATTGCCCCAGGGCCGGAGAAAGTGACAGATCCTTGGAGGAAGTCTTTGCCAGATGAAGGTCCTATAGTTTTTACGCATTCTGACCTTCACCGAAAAAATATTATTATTACATCTACGACTCCTGCGACGGTGCCAAGCATCGTTGACTGGGAACAGGCTGGGTGGTATCCTGACTATTGGGAGTATTGCAAGGCTACGTATTCTGTAGGCGACTGGGAAGACTGGCGATGTGGCGGATGGATCGACTCTTTCCTTACCCCACACCCACAATCCAAGGAAGCTTGGGACTTCATCTGCGATAGCATTGGGGGGTTCTGAAGAGCGACAATGCGACAGGGCTTGGGAAGTCTGGCCCTGAGCACCAAGTAGGTATCCTGGTTCGCAACAGCAGCTCAGTCTTATCTCCAGCATAATTGCCAGTTGCGCCTTGAATGGTGGACCTCCTTGCTTAGAAACCGAAGAAGGGTCCTGCCTTGCGGCACAGTCTCCCGGGGTAAAACCCCGGGAAGATAGGAAAAGTGCCAATTGTAGGGTTTGTCTGATTCTGTCTTGCCAAGTACTACGCCGCATACAAAGCGCGCATTATGAGGAATCGCAGTTAAAGTTGGCCTAGCATTTGTCACATTAGGTGAGTTCTAGCGTAATGCTTGGCCGTCGCGTGATGGAATTAGATGTACCGGGAGCCTTGAGATGCTATGTATGGAGGACTACGCCGCCCTGAAGAAGCGCGCACCTCTTTTCAATTCGTGACACCATTCTAAATTTGTCGCCTGCGTCAAAAATTGGGCGGGGTATGTCGGAAGCTCCTGTAGCTAGAGTCTCAACGTACAGCAAACGCAGGGAAGAAGTACATATAGCCCTTCAAGAATTTTCAAGAAATCTTACTGTACAACCATTTCCTCTTCGCATTTTATCGCCTTTCTACATACCCACTATTTTTGACTATATCAGTCGACATCGTGCAGCAAGAATCGAAGGTATGAGTTTTCCTCAGCACATGTGGAAGTCGAACATGTTCCTACGGTAGACCAATGCTGAGGAAAATAGAAAGGGTGGATTATCGAATTTGGACGTATCTCCTAGCGGTACCCAGCTTTGTCTTCTTTAGCATGACTCCTTATTATACAGAGTTTAGTTGGTATACTGCTTTGGATTCAAGCCTTATCACTCGTCGGATGCGTAAGCACTTCTGCTGGAATTTCTGGTATATTCGTGGCCAAATTGGACAATGGCGACAATAAGGCTTCTGCCTTCTTAGAAGTCCCAGTTGGATACTTTGGTACCGAGCATGCATGCCGTAAAATAATACTCGGACAAATATCTAACTAGTTTCAAGGCATCTGTGCGTCAATATCAGGAAGGATAATCTGTCAATCTAGTGTTGGCAAGACTTCCGACGCTCTCCTGCAATCCCTCATCACCACCTCCTACAACAACGCATTCGATACATCAAGATCAACGAAAATGTTTGACCTTGCTCCATCACTTCAATCTAGGATCATCACTTGCCTTCTTTCCGCTGCGGGTATGCTGTATACCATTCGGCCCACACGGCCCGACTCGGGGTTTGGTCCCATGTGTCCCGCTCCGCACCTGGGCAGTCAGTGACGTTCCTGGTACACACCTACGTATGTACCTGCCCAGCATGTGATACCACCTTTAAGGTACCTATATAGCGCACCTGCACTGCCACAACATCTCCCACACGCGCTTCCCAAGTTCCAAACAGCTTCATCTCCTGCCCGTGCAACGTTCTTTATCTTTATCTCCTGCCCGTGCAAGCACGGTGCAACGTTCTTTATCTTCATGAGTACCGATCCTTCCGGAACACCCAAACCCACTCTCACTCCTGACCCTTCAAACCAAATATCGGGAACGTCGAGCATGACGCTCCGCTACCGCGGCCAGAAACAACCCCCTCAAACCGCCGTTTCCAGCACACACACCCACCTACCAGATCCACCAAAGACATCCACCACGACCCTCGATAACACGGTACTCAGTCAACCCCCACGCAGGCCCAAGAACTACCCCCTCCCAAGATCGTTCGTGTCGAAAGCCAACGATTGTATTTTTTAAATACCTGGAGTTATTGGCCCTCCATGAGAACGATCCCTATGGGCACTGCCAGCGCTTGATAACGGTGCTCCGAGAGGACTGCGAGATTGCGCAACGCGAGAAAGAGATAAAGCGTGTCCCAGTATCGGAGCGGACGGATAAAATGCATGCCGACTTGATGGAACTACGGTGTCAACGTCAGGACCTAGGTTGGGAGATCGACGAACTCGTGGACGATATCAATGGCACCAACTTGAGGCCTGAAGACATCAACTGGGCATGGAAACACGGCTACCAATAGCTACTTCGATCTCGTGACCGGGATGGTCGGCACGCTGCACGTCTGTCCTGTGCGTTTCTAGAATATTCCATCCGATGACCGTTTGACCGTGCTGACTTCAACAGTGGAAGCAGAACTCTTTAGCAAAGGTCGCCAGGTACATGGGGACCGACTTGGGAAATGAATTGCTCGGCAAGGTTTAACTAGAATAGTGTTTGAAAAGGAGACACTCTGAATTGAGAAATACTATTAACATCCTCCTCTTCGTCATCACGCATAGGCTACAATAACAGAGCGTAGGCAAGATGCTCTTAGGGACTTGTATTCTGTAACTGCAGAGAGTTCTAGTGCAGTTAGAGGTGTTCGCTTTTAGAATTTAGGTACGTATTGCTAGCTAAGGCGTGGGCAAGAGGCAGTGGTTTCTAAAGTGGGCGCGACACCTTTTCTGTTACCTGCATAGGTACCCCTAGATCTAGAATGTAGGTAAGATGCTCTTGGGGACTTGTATTCTATAACTGCAGAGAGCTCTAGTACAGTTAGAGGTGTTTACTTTCAGAATTTAGGTACGTATTGCTAGCTAAGACCTAGGCAAGAGGCAGTAGTTTCTAAAGTAGGCGCGACACCTTTTCTGTTACCCGCGTACTAGGCTAGGGTACGGTGGCAGGTTCATCACCTTTCGGTCCGGTGCATACATGATGTGTTGCGTTGCCTTAGATCTACCTAGGTACATTAGGGTACGCTATGTTAAAGGTGACGTTATGTAGTCCCTACCTATGTACCTATAGCTAGGGTGGCGCACATACACCTCCCCCAACCCCCAACCTTGGAATATCTCCTATACTAATGTCTATCTGTCGCGGTTTGGTGGAGCTCTTACCGAACAATGATAGCTCATTGCCAAGTGTCGCGGTTCAGCTGGTCGCTACTG
>JAFHBW010000480.1:0-16210 GCA_019022765.1 Westerdykella sp. P71
TCCTGAGCGTCCTGAGCGTCCTGAGCGTCCTGAGCGTCCTGAGCGTCCTGAGCGTCCTGAGTTTGAAGCTGAACCTGGTGTACCTGTTGAAATCCTTGAGGGTCCCGAGGGCTTCGCACCAACTCTTTCCACACCTTTCCGCCCTGTCGATGGCCATCACTACAAGGGAACCCACAAAGGAAAAGGCAAAGAGAAAGAAAAGGGAAAGCAGGCAGGATGTCCTTTCTCGAAGGGAAAGGCCCAACCTCCTTGCGCTTTGGACCTTCGAGGGAAATTCGCATTCCCAGAGCTCATCATTCCAGTCTCTGAACATCTGGACGAGACGGCACTCGGAGCGCACAGGAATGGTACCATCGCCCCCGGTGTCTGCAGCTTGTTCAACTTCAATATCGACGCGAGACACAAGGGGAAGAAATGCACGCTCATGTTCCTTCTTCCGAAGCGTGAGAAACCATGTCCTTTGGGCCGTTTTGATCTCCGTGGAAGGTTCGAACTCAAAGGCAAGGGTAACCTGTACTTCTTCTGGCTCGAAAAGCTTGCCACCGTGAAGACAGCATGGCGAAATAAGTCAAAGGCAACCCCTTTCGAGATTGGGCCCCAAGCGATCAAAGCGGGAAGCAAGATCGCGGTGCACACGGGCGATTGTCCTGCTGGAGAGAGGTTCACTGTTCAAATTTGCGGAGATGGGAACCTCAAGCTGGAGTATGAGCAGGATATGGGTGCGGACTCCATGGGCTTGTTTGTTAGGGTGTGCTGAAGGGACATGTGTTGAGGGCAACCGAGCGATTAGGAATCATTCCTACCGTGAAGTGGTGGAGGTGTGAGACCGTACAGCCTAACCTTCTTCTTTCCCTAGACTGCTTCGCACTTGCACTTATGAATACACGATAATCATTTACCTGCAGACTACTTATGGGTGAAGTTTGACTCAGTGTGTGATCTTGGACGCTTGAATATACGCTTCGCGTGCGTTGACCCTCTGCGCTGGGGAAGGTAACTTCATGTTCAATGGCCCAAACTTGCTGAAGGCAACTTAGCCAACATCACTGCATGGTAAAGAAAACGCAATCGAGATGCCTCGTAATGGTTTATGTATTTTACAGCTTGGCTCATTCTCCTGAAGTGGATGATTCACAGAAAGCTTACTTGGACTGTGGAAATGCATGTTCGAGGGAGAAAAATGTGCTTCACACCATCGAACCCAGTCCACTGCCCGCATCCTTCTTTGCTTTTGGAGAACGCAAAGGTCCCATTCTCAGCATCCGCAGGTTGTGTTCCGCGCTAGCACATTTGCTTGCACAGTGGACGGGACATTGTCAGTGGCAAGGAAATTAGGAAAACGATCTGCCCAGTGGCGAATCTGCGAACTTTTAGCTTTCTTCTGCACAAGAGGCGTAGTTGGTTTGATATGCGCTTACATTGGCGTGATGGAAAACAGATCCTTGCGCGTCGCGACCGTGAAGACATTCAGGCAAAAAGCGAAAAGGATTTTGAAGGCAGCTATGACAGCCAGCCGACCAGGAACGACTGGGAGTACTGCAGTCACGGTACTTGTGAACCAGAACGTGATCCTGAAAACGGAGCTATCGTGATAGCCTCACGCATCATGGACTTTATTTTTCATTTTTGAACCTGCGTATCCCGAATTTGAACACCTTGATCAGGTTCTCAGTCATGAAATGAACATGGAAAAACGCGTCTTCTTTTTGGCGTGGGCACGGTGCAACCAGGTCGTGACGATGAGAGTTCTCCAGTGACATTTGGCCCCATGTAAAGACATCGGAGCCGATGAGGGGGAGACCAATTAACATCTGGAAGTGCCGCGTGTCTTTGATGTCGTACATGTCCGGAGTTTGCATTCTGTGAATCATGGATTGGAGAACCAGTGCTTCATCTGTTATCATCGGTTACATTCTGGTCATTCACGGTGGAAGAATCAAGTCACTGTACTCGATGGACCGTGTTGTGAGTCTTGTGCGTTTGAGATTGGAATATCGTACTACGAACTACATTGGAGAGATCTAGAGACTAAATTCTACTTTTGTTAACTTGTGGACGGAACATGGACCCTATCTTCATAGTATGGATGTTTTAAGGTGTACATGGCGCTCTACCCGTATTGCTCCAGTGATAAGAATTAGTACCATCGCAGGCTTCTTTCCGAATAGGACATGGCATGTACAATGTTCGCATTGGTTCTGCGGGAATTATTATGCCGTCTCCCGTGAAAAGAGTGGTACCTCGTGGCTCTATTCACCACCTGCACCCCGGGGCATGGTCTCATGCCCGTGATGACCACGCGTTGTTCCTGATAGTGAAGTATCTGTTTTAGAAACCAGCTTCAACTCCTTTTACCCTCTCTAGGTGAAGGCTCGTAATCGGCGACCAATCATGTTGCGCCGCTGCACTCAATCCCCAGCTTATAGCTAACCCCGCCCTATCCAATTGTGGCTTCTGGGCACCAACACCGGCTGACCTACCAAAAAAGCTTGTTCCATTCACGTTTGTCCTGTGATCTGCCCCGTCTGAAGACTTTATCTATTACCGTAAGAACCCAGAAATGCTTATTGTCTTTCTTCTGTGCACACATCGCAGCTAAACCTCAAGGACAGAAGGATTCGCTGACGTCATACACCTCGCGCATACAATAGCTCCCCTTCAGGGCTCAGTCACGTCAGTCCACAGCTTTCCACGTGCGCATATATGTACCTGTTCGCATCGATTTTGTACCACATCCAAGAAAGAACAGTACTACCTATCGGATTTCTTTGAAATCTGCATTACCCATTTTGAACTGTCATCTACTCCTTTCCTCTCCCCAGTCCGCTGCCTTATTTCCACCGTGGATACAAGCTCTTACCCTTATCCGTGCTTTTGGCTTTGCGACACTTTTTGGCCCTGTCTCTTCTGCATTGACGCTACCAACAACGTGGTTCTACCGTTCAGTTGCTGTTTCCCATTATCCGCACCGGGAACTGGAACACACACGACGCAGAAAGAGCTAGCTGGGGGACTTGTGGCACGTTTACGGTGGAAGCGGCAGCAGAGAAACCGTGATGGCAGATTCCAGCTTTCCAGACTTGCACCTTCAGATGCCGAGATCATACAACGATGTCATTCTCAATATCACCGAGTCGACGACGCCGGATCCATATGTCATCTTCCAGAACGGGACATATTACATGGTACGCCACATCATCCTTTCACAGCCTCTTTCCGATGTATAAACACCAAAACCCGGTTCAGTGGCCCGCCAACTACGCCTCGACACTCCATGTCGGCAACATGCCATCACAGCAGCCAGAAGTGCTAATCCTATGCCCAGACATTCACTGCAGGCGACCGCATTGAGATATGGTCCGCCGACTCTCTCTTCAACTTCGAATCACGCAGCCATAAGACCGTGATTTGGCGCCCACCTCCTTCCACCCCTTATAGCGGGGATATCTGGGCCCCGGAGCTGCACTCCTTGCATGGGCGCTGGTACGTCTACTTCGCAGCGGACGACCCGCGCACCCTGCGCCCGAATCACAGCCATAGGATGTATGTCCTCGAAGGACCGCCAGCCTCGGAGTCCCCGCTGCAACCGGAGAAATGGAGATTCCATGGCCGCGTGGAGGGCTTACCAGAAGACCAGTGGGCGATCGACGGGACAGTGATCCACCTCCATGGCGAGCACTACTTCGTCTATTCCGGCTGGCCCCGCAGCGTCCGAGACGACGAGAGTAAACAGGAACTCTTCATCGCCCGCATGACCAGCCCCACGAGTTGCGTCCCGCACACCGAACGACCCCCGACGCGGATTTCGACGCCGAACTACCAGTGGGAGTACTCCGGCAGGTCGGGGATCAACGAAGGACCGCAGCTGTTGGTTTCTCCGGACGGAGGGAGATGGGTGGGGATAGCGTATTCCTGCGCCGGATCCTGGACCTCTGAGTACAAAATGGCGGTCCTGGAATACACGGGCGGCGATCCCTGCCTCGAAGACAGCTGGCGCAAGTGGTCTGAACCTCTTCTCACGTGCAGGAGAAACGGGAAACCGCCGTACGGACCCGGTCATGGGAATTTTGTCACTGTTGGCGGCGGGTCGGGCGAGCCGCGGGAGATTTGGGCTGTTTTTCATGCTACGGATGCGAGGACTGGGTGGGAGGGGCGGAGAGCGAGGGTTATGCGGGTGGGATGGGGAGAGAAGGGGCCGTTCATGGGGAGGGGGGAGTGTGGGGTTGCGGTTGGGGATGTGGAAGGGTTCTTGTATGGGAAGGTGGACGAGGGGGAGACGGAGGGAGACGAAGGAGGGAAGAAGTTGAAGGGAGAGTTGAGGGGTTTGCTAGGACAGGTGAAGGGGTTGGTACATAAAGTTTTGAAGTAGTGTGCGGGGGAGGATATATGAATGATGTAAGCAGTGATGATTTCTGAAGATAATGGCCTTTTTCGGGTGCATGCTCAAGAACACATTCACTGCTGGGCATATTCTTGGTCCACTCGGCGGTTCTAAGCTCCACCTTAGGATGCCACCTTTTGAACAAGTGCTTGGATCATTGGTGAATGCGTTCCCACGCAACAGTCAGAAGTTCTGAGTTATAATTCATAACATGGTGTCCGATTCAACTAGGTTCGAATTAAGGATGGGTCAAGCAGAGGGAAAACAAAGGTGAGATAAAGCAGGACTCCCAGAACGTGAAGATGAATGGTGACGCGCAGTGAGATCTAGGAGAAAATAATATTGCAAGCGACATTCGGGAATGTAGTAGAGACACCAGAAGAAAAACGCAAAAAGTCCAAGAGAATATCAAGGTGCCTACCCGGTATTGCCATACGCCTACGCCTAAACCCTCCATAGGTATATCCATACCCAATCTCCACACGCGCCGGAAGCCCTTCTCTCCTCCACATGCAATTAGTATATATGCTATGCATAGGACGGCCCAGCCCGATGACTACATCGCCATTTCGGCTTGCAGCCTCTTCAGCTCTTCTTCCTCGTCATCTTCTTCCACTCTCGCCTTGCCCTTGGGCTCGTGCTGTGCTGCTGCAGGCAGGCGGTCGACCTTGTCACCAACGGGGACAGTGCCGGTATTCAGCATCTGCTCGTCAAGCTTCTCCTGTTGCAGTTCTGCAAGTTCCTGGTCGAGTTCGTCTTCGTCGACGAGGTTGTTCCCAACGCCTTGAGTTATGGCGTCCGAAATCTCCTGTCCGATATCGTGTTGCTCGCGGAGTCCCTCCCTGGAGGGTTTGTTAGCATCGCTGCATGAAGGTTGGCCGGCGTATAACCCGGCCGAGAACGGGACCCTGGATAGCAGACTTGGGAGAACACGTACATGACGTCTTCCACCTTCTCTGGTGTAAGTCCGGTGTGGATTTGCTTCATCGCCTGACCAGCATTCTTTATCGCCTCCAGCGTCTCCTTGTTGATATTGGCGGTTTCGATCGAATATATTTCGCGCTCCAAGGTCAAGATCTGCGCAGCCGTCTGTTCGAGCGAGTGTTCAAACTGCTTCTTCCGGCGTAATGCGGTCTTTGCGGCTGAACACCATGGTCAGAACAATGTTCGTGGACAGCAGAGAGAGGAGCCGTGGGGGCGATGGTGGGGTTTTCACATACCAGCTTTGTTCGTCGATACATACTTTCTCGCCAGGGCATCTTGCTCATCTGCCTGGACCTGGAGATGCTTCTCACGCTTGTTTAGCATCTCCAACTGCGACCGGAGTTGGAGGATGGCCTTCTTCGGCGCATCCTTTTGCTTCTGGCTCCCTCCGCCGAACCAGCCGAGACCCCAACCGGACATGATGGGTGTACTGTTGTAAGACGTAGAAGGGAGGAGCAGATTTTGCGATTTTACGAAGTGGATGAGGGCGATCGTAGCGGAAAAGGATGGTTGAGTAGTTTCGGAGCGGGCGGCGGGGGCGTGGAGGGGTCGGTCGGTCGGTAGAATCGGGTGGCACCAGAGTTCAGTTACCGAAAGTCAACAGTTCAAATGCGGAGGCGCGTTTCACTGAGGGTATAAAGGAGCTAGAGTCGTTGGAGGATCGCATGAACAGACTTGGTTGGAGCCTGGGGTGTGTTCTTCAGAGTTCCAACCTGGCGTGCCTGGTGAATGGTTATGACGGTATCACGCTAGAGCAATGGCACGTGCACATCTTGGCACAGGGGTCTCGGCGCCGAACAACCCCTGTCCCGTTTCCCCCATATTCCCCATATATTCCTCTCTCTCACTCTCACAGACACTCTACACATACCTTTGTGGCCACCACGAAGGGCCCAATGGCTAACATGACAGGTCCCCCACCATCCCGCTTAGTCCTTCTGTCAGAACTGCAGAACTGTGTGCGTGGCCAAAAGGTCCGTTTCCTAGGCTGTGTCGATGCATATGTCGTCGAAGATGCGACGCTCCGTCTCAAGCACAGTTATCCCCCAAGTGGCACGCCGCGTGTTGCTCAGGTGAACATATCTGTCATCCTAGAATCAATACAGCGCGATGCAATCGAAGTCGGATCCTGGATCAATGTCCTTGGCTATGTTGAAGGTCAAGACAATGGAGGCGTGTTCGTCCAAGCCATCATGGTGTGGAGCGCTGGCAATATCGACTTGGATGCATATGAAAATGCTGTGGACCGGAAGAAGGAGGCTTATTAGGCCTCACGAACGTATGGACCCCCAGTGGGACCTCCAGAGTCCCGAGGTCGGGAATGAGATGGTCAGGTGACAACCTGCATTGATCCTCCCAATCTTCAGTGCTCCTTCCGTTGATGAAAGTTGTGCGATTCTCCCCATGTGCATGGACTGTTTTGGAGGCAACCCGCAGCTTCTCAGAATAGTCATGCCGGGGTCCCGGATTCTTGGTTGTAATATCTCTGTACGATCTGTGGGGCTTTCCCCTGGTATCGTCCAGCGGGCCTTCCAGTAGGTGATCAAGAAGGAGCACTAGAAAGGACAACCCTCCCGGTCTTAACCTCCGTTTCGCAGCCCGTAAATATCAACACAGCATCCCACATCCACTTATCGAGCAGAGCATCTATTTTGAAGACGGCAGCAGCCTTATCACCATCGTTTCACTATTTGCAATCATTCTTCATTACTCTCTGTCACTTTCTTGACCCCTCAGAGACTGGAAACACTCTCTTTCAACATGTCTGACATCACTGGTCGGCTCTGGGCCATCTCTGATCTTCATCTCACCTACCCAATAAACGTCGAAGAACTGAAGAAGCTTGAAAGGCGTCCCAAGGATGGCCTTATCCTATGCGGCGACATTGGAAACTCTTTCGATGATCTCAGGCTGGCGTTCGAAATCGTCAGGTCTCGCTTCCGTTGGGTCTGGTGGACCCCAGGTAATCACGACCTTTACACGTCTTCCCCGGAAGCAAATCTGCGCGGCCAGGCGAGGTATGAGAGGTGTGTCGGTATGTTCTTGTCGTTTCTTCATGGGCTACAGAACGACTCGACTGACATTTTTGCAGAAATCGCCCGCAGTTACGGCGTAAAGACACCGGATGATCCATATGTTCTGTGGTTGGGTGGTGGGCCTACCTGCATCATCGCACCGATATTCACGCTGTACGACTACAGCTACCGACCAGACGATGTGCCCCTGGAAAACGCTCTCGAATGGGCGACAGAAGGCAACCGTCTGCCGTGCACTGATCAGTACCAACTGCATCACGATCCATACGCGTCACGGGAGGAATGGTGTGATGCCTTGGTGGAAAGGTTCGAGAAAAAGCTCAAGGACACATATGAAGCCTATCACAAGAAATTCCCCTTGGTCATTGCGGGCCATTGGCAACTGCGCAGAGACCTGGTCGACGTGCCGGACCGTCTGGACAGGTTCCACATGTGGTGCGGGACAACCAAAACCGAGGATTGGCATACCAAGTTCGACGCCAAAGTCGTCATCAGCGGACACATTCACTGGAGGCGCACCGACTGGAGAGATAACACTCGGTTTGAAGAGGTTAGCTTGGGCTATCCCAGGGAGTGGGCAAAGTTGAGAAGAGAAGGCGTCACTATCAACGACTTGCTACGCGAGATTCTGCCGGGACCAGAGAAGATTCCTCCGGAGAGCCAAAGAGGTACTGTCTGGCTTCGTGAGGCCGAACTCCTCGCTCGACTACGGACCACCCCGAGGCCGGCAGAAGGAGGAGCTGTCCAACCCACCGACCGTGGGGACAGGCAACCAGCTGAAATCGCCAGTAAGGCTAGCCAGTCGGAAGCTAGTCGAACCCCCCAGCATGGCACTGATCGAGCTCGACACGCTCAAGCTGTTGCCCAATCTGGAGAAGCCGTTGGTCAAACCGCAGAAGCAGAAGCACTGCAATTCCTCAAATTCGGAGCTCGAAATCCTGGCCGTGCTAGCCCGGAAGAGATTCAGTTACCCGATTATGACAGTGCTTTTCCTCCCGGAAAAGGAAAAGGAAAAGCCAAAGCTGGTTCGACCGATAAAGGGAAAGGGAAAGCTGTTCAAACGGAAAAGATCCAGTTACCCGATTATGACAGTGCTATTCCTCCCGGAAAAGAAAAAGGGAAAGCCAAAGCTGGTTCGACCGAAAAGGGGAAAGGGAAAGCCAAAGCTGGTTCGACCGAAAAAGGGAAAGGGAAAGGAAAAGCTGTTCAAACGGAAGAAGACGACGATGACGAGTGGGAAACCGAAGAGGAGTGGGAAACCGAAGAGGAGGACGTGGAGGCGGAAGGTGAAGCCTAGATAAACGCCGGCCAGGGTGCAAGAAGCAGGAATGAAAGTACTAGTAGGTATTTGGCAACTTAGTTTAGGCATTCCGGTCCATTCAAGGGTTTTTTTTCCTTAAGCTTTCTTGTTTGTACTGGGTCTGTTTGCTTCGTACGGATCCACCCGCGTGACAGAAGAAGTGTCGCATTTTCTCACAAACCTCGTAAGCTTAATTCCCTACCTGCAGTTATAGGGTGGAGGTAAGATGCTCTGAGGGACTTGTTTTATACCGCTGGTCGTGTTCGGGTAACATCACGTGATGAGGCATGAATCACCTTCCCGATCTGGACACATCCCCTAAGCATGATCGACCAATCCTCAGGCACACGAAGACCACGCATGAACTGGGCACTCTGTTTGCCCCTCACCCTGAACACCTCAACCTGGGCTTAGGCTAGCTCTTGGGTATGTTTTGTTTAGTTTCAAACCTACTAGGACGTGTCGCCTTAACAGGTAGCACACTCCGGTGGTAGGCATAAAAGTGACATCCTTCTCCCAATAAAATGCGCGACCCCAGCGATACAGAAAGGAGAGCCCTGGCCCCTACAAGTAGAGAGTCGCCCGTTCCGCCATACTGGACTCCAGCACGGGCTGTCTCCGACTCCTACCACTGGATGGAAATTTGCAAAGGACGGAAGTATCGGCTCACAGGTATTGTTCCTCACGACATCCACCAGTCGGCGTTGGCACGGTCTTCTGCATCTATTCTTTTGGCCGGAGCGTACAGAGTACATAAACGCTCGTTCCGCCGATTTCTCTACGTCGTCACCCTTCAACATCGGTACCTCTCAGCATGGTGCTCAACATCAAGAACAGTATTCTTGCTTTGGCCTGGGCCGCTTACACCTATGCGGCACCTCTTCAGTTGGAAACCCGTGCGGTAATCAACCACGATGCCGTCGTTGGCTTTCCCGAAGCCGTCCCTGCGGGGATTGAAGGAAGCCTCATGTTGAAGTACAAGCCTTACCTCAAGGTATATAACGGCTGTGTCCCTTTTCCTGCCGTTAACGCCGCAGGGGATACCGGGTACGTGATGACAACCAGCCTCTGCTGTTCGAAGGTCCATCGTAAAAGATAGAACGCTAATACCCTCATAGTGGGGGTCTATCACCCACCGGCGCACCGGAAGGGAGGTGCTCTTCGTCGACAGGCCAAGTCTACGCCCGTGCCGGTCCTTACAACGGCGCTTTTGCCATCATGTATGTGAACATAGCCAGTCATGAGCTTGTTGGGCACTAACGACGCAAACCTAGGTACTCATACTATATGCCCAAAGACAGCCCATCGAGTGGACTAGGCCATCGGCACGATTGGGAGAATGTCGTTGTGTGGCTCACATCTGCTTCCGAGACGGCGACCGTGCGAGGAGTTGCCATCTCTGCACATGGAGGCTATCAGAAAGTCTCTGGCCATTTTAGCGGGTCCAGACCTCTCATCGGGTACATCAGTATCTGGCCCGTCGACCATCAGTTGATTGACACGGTCGACCAAGGGGGTGAGCAGCCATTGATTGCCTGGGACAGTATGACCTCGGCCGCGAGGAATGCCATTGAGACCACGGACTTTGGCGCGGCCACTCCGAGCTTTAGGGACAGCAACTTCCAGAGCTATCTTCAAAATGCGTTCATATAGTACGCAAGATGGAAAGATTTAAGGAAGGCCGGCAGTCCAAGATTTATGGATCCAGTCAAGGATAAATAGTGTTCCGTGCGACTCCAATATCTCAGAGAAGCATCAACCACTTGACCTAGGTCAGATATCTTTTTCCTGTTCACAGAGATGTAACACTTCAATTACCATGGCAGAATACAGTGAGGGTAACCGAGCCTTGGCGGCGATTTCCAGCGATATGCATATCCGAAACCCCACAATCCCCCTTGCGTGCTCAGTGGCTGATCTTCGGTATGGTTGTGAAACCAGCACGAAAACCAGCTTCCGAAGACATGGGCGCTGTCCATTTAAACGTTTCCGCCCCCATTGACTCTCGTTCTGTCAACCAATATCCGCAGAGATGGCTCCCCAATTGCAGACCTATGGCGTCAAACCGAGAGTCTTCATTCTAACGGACATTAACAACGAGCCAGACGATGCACAATCGTTGTGCCGATATCTCCTATACTCGAATCAGTTCGAAACAGAAGGACTTGTAGCATGTACAAGCACCTGGCAGAAGGACAAGGTCTATCCAGAAGACATAGAGAAGATTATCGACGCATACGCGGGTACAGTGGACAATTTGAACAAACATGTCCATCCCGACTGGCCGTATCCTAGCGCGGAGCACTTGAGGGGCCTGGTACGAAAGGGTGCTGAGGTAGGCGTCCCAATCGCCCGTTAAAGGACCTCATGCTGAGTGCACCAAGACATATGGTCTCACAGCCATCGCTGACGACGTGCCCCTCTCTCCTGGTGGGGAACTTCTTTTCCAGCGCATTACTGCACCTATACAAAAGCCTCTGTGGGTCCTCTGCTGGGGTGGCACCAATACCCTTGCACAAGTCATACTCGCAATCGACCAAAAGTATACCCCCGAAGATGCGGCACGTATATTCTCGCGCCTGAGAGTCTATGCCATCTCGGACCAGGACGACACAGGCGTGTGGATCCGCAACAATTTCCCGTCGATTTTCTACATCTCCTCCGTCCACGGCTGGAATCAGTACGGAATGGCCACATGGACAGGCATATCGGGAGACAGATTCTACGGATTCGACCAAGGCGGCCCGGACTTCTCGAAGATGGAGAAGCGATGGATCAAGGAGCATATTCAGGTCGGCCCTCTGGGGAGTGCCTACCCGGACTACCAATATATCGCGGAAGGCGACACACCCACATTTCTGTATCTGATCCAGAACGGCTTGGGCATTCCCGAGTTCCCTATCTACGGATCGTGGGGAGGCCGGTACGTGAAGACGGACGCCAACTCGACGGGGAGCAATCACTACGGTGACGCCGTGGACCGAGTCACTGGCCAGGATGGACGGATATATACATCGAACCACGCTACGATCTGGCGATGGAGAGACGCCTTCCAAAGCGATTTCGCTGCGAGGATCCAATGGACCCTCCATGGGAACTTCGACAAAGCAAATCACCACCCGGTGATTTCCATAAACGGTGCTGCTGGCGTCCAGCCTGTGAGAGTCGAAGCTGAAGCAGGCAATAAAATCAAGTTTGACGCGAGCGGGACATACGATCCTGACACCGGGGATACTCTCACGTTCAAGTGGTGGCAGTACAAGGAACCTAGCGCCACTCAGTGGTTGGTCGACGCGGAGGTGGCCGATCTCGACATCAAGAAAGTGGATGACGAGGGCCGCGTTGTAGAGGTTACCCTTCCTCCTGCTGATCGTTGTTGCGTCGATTTTCTCGGAGGCAAGAAGCCTGTTGCAAAGGGTCAGTTGCTGCATTTGATCTTGGAGGTTACTGATAGTGGAACTGCGCCTCTTACGAGTTATCGGCGTGTGCTTATTCAGACCATAAATAAGAAGGTTGCCTAGTAGAGCGATAAGGACGCCACTGTCAATGTTGAAGTTCTCCAATACATTGTTCCCAGATATTTTGTACAGTACCTAGGTATGCAAGTCAGATCACGTGGTGTGAACTGCTGTGCCTCACCTGCACGGGCGGCTCCTTGCCGCCTACTCGATGCCGCCTCCTCTTCTCAAATTTTGTCATCGAGACCGTGTCTCTTCAGATTTCTCTCGCGTAGCTCTTGTTTTTTGGACCTATCTCGTTCTCAACAGCCGGCTACTAGGCCTTCCTTACCATGCGTCTGCTGAGCCGTGAAGAGGACGGCAACTTCAGCCTCGTGGAGTATGTGGGCAAGGACATCCCTCCATATGCCATACTTTCACATACTTGGGGGGCTGACAACGAGGAGGTTACTTGTGACGATCTGATCAAAGGCGTAGGTCCCACAGATGTACATCGAGCAAGTTTGTAGGGAGCAGGCGAGCTAAAAAGCAAATCAATTACATTTTCCATACCCACGGAAACACCCGGAACCACAGTGTGCTGTAGTTGCGCCACAGAAGCCGCTCGCACCGCAACACTGGCCGTCGAAGGGACCCCCTGCGCACGTACGGGCACCATTTTTGGGACCGCAGGTTCCGTCAAGAGTAGGAATGTTAGAGGTAATGCATGTGTTGGAGAAGGACGTTTGACTGAGGTAGCGTTAGCAACCCTTCGGAATGCCCTGAAGCGCGATTCTGGATGGCCGAATACATACCAGCCTTGAGCACAGTGAGCTACGGTACTGCCGCAGCTAATATTAGGTGAATATGATTAGTGTCTACTCGCCAGATCCATATGTTTAGTCACTTACAAGCCTCCCGATGAACAACATCCGCCAAATGCAGAGCCGGCACAAGCTATTAACTGTCAGAGGCAAGGTTTCAGTGGGCTTCTTTGCTGACAACTCACTGTAACTTTTGGTACCTCCACAAGACCCGTCGGGAGATACGCTTCCAGGTCCTGCCGGAGTACCGGCATCTGTGCATGTGCCGAAGGCTTTCTGGCATCCTGTCGAGCAGTGTCCCGATGTTGTACCACAATATCCGTAACTCGAACAACAATCTCCAAAGCCACTGCCAGTACAAATTAGGCCGTTACTTCCTCCACAAGTTCCATCGGTTGAGACCTTGCTGCCGCCGCTTGAGCAAGTACCGAATGTTGGTTGACATCCAGCCGAGCAGTGAGCAGTAGAGCTTCCACAATATCCAGAAGACGAGCAACAATCCCCAAAGCCACTTCCACCGCAGGTGTAGCCTTTTGTTCCACCACAGGATCCATCTGGCGATGTTTTATCGCCAGCTGGACACGACCCAAACTTGGATTGACATCCAGCTTGACAATGCGCTGGAGTGCTTCCACAATATCCACTGCTAGAGCAGCAGCCCCCAAACGTGCTATCGGCACATGTATAGCCGTTCACGCCTCCGCAAGTTCCGTCTGGCGAGATGTTTCCGCCTGTACATTCGCCGAATTTAGTCTGGCAGCCTGCTTTACAATGTCCGTCCGTACTTCCACAGAATCCTGAGCTCGAGCAACAATCTCCAAAGAGAGAGCCCTTGCATACATAGCCGTCGGTACCTCCGCATGTTCCATCTGCCAGATACATGTTTAGTGTCACGAGCGTGCGAGAGGATGCGCATAGAAAAGCTTACCGGGACTGGGATCACCCGGTTTGGGTGTTGAGGTGACTGTCGTGCAATTTCCATAGGCGGGCTGACATCCAACTCCACAAAATGGTGGACCGTCTCCGCATTTCCCTGTGCTTGCGCAACAGAATCCCCACGCGACATTGCAGACTGTGTGGTTGTTTTCTGGTCCGCAACGCCCATCAGTAGTATTTCCATAGTAGTAGAACGGGGCCGAGGGAACCGGAGGTGTGGTAGTAGTGGGAAGTTGGGCACAATTTCCATATTGACAGTTCCCAATGCCACAAGACTCTGGGCCATCGCCGCATGTGTTGTCGTTACCACAGCAACTGCCCCACTTACCACCGCACTTCTTGTCACCAGTGCCAGTGCCACACTTTCCGTCCAAAGAGTAACTGCTTGGGTCTTTCACTTCGCACAGACCACTGATACAGGTTCCGGCACGGCAATCTCCTCTAAATAAAGTCAGTGACCTCTAAATAAGACGTGTACACATGGATGACTCCATACTGTGCATTTCCACACTTCCAAGTCTCGGAATTACAACATTGCCCTCCAGAATAACCTAGGCAAGATGTATATGATTCTGGTCTACAGGAACCGTCGGTTGTGGTCGGAACCACGTTGCCTGCAACGCAGTATCGCTCTCCGGCCTCAATGCTCGTACAGTCGGGGTCGAGCAACGGGTTGAGAACAAAGAACTGTTCGATGCTGATGCGATACTTCAAGGCCAACTCGGTGCATGTATAATAACTCACTTTTTCAGGGGCGGTGACATTGTAGCGGCAGGTAACGTCAGCCGACACTGTTATAACGACTAACGAGATAAAAGATACAAGATGCAAAAGAGACATTGTGTCGTTCGTCATGTAGGAAGCGGCATCGTCAGTCCTTGTCCCGCCTTTCTATGTTGGTTGAACACAGATATGCCGAGAGCCGTCGGGCACATGCCACCCTAGAACAGATAGAGTATTTGCTCTTGAGCTTCAAGGATTAAACTTTATAGCGAAATAAAAGATGTCTCTTAATTTCCACTTACAGGGTGCACCACCGCAGGATTATTGAAGCGTGGATGCATTCGTCTGGTTCGTGTTCCGCACCAGGGCCGTCGAGTTCTGGGAAAGTACCTTGCCGCGCAGGATGGAACCCCTTGGTACTAAAACAGTCTATTTCAAGGGCGGACTAGACTATTTGGCGCTATCTGGACAAAATCCGGCACAAGATACCGCCTGATGGACTATGGAAGACGCTACTGCGACTCAAGACTCTCACGGTACGATCTCTCAATTTCCGGCAGGAGATCGTTGTTCAATGCTTCTTCTGTTTCGGGAGTAATCTCCATTATCGACATCTTAAACGTTGGGTCAGGCTTATCCAGAGAGTTTTCCACATTTCCCAGAATTCCATTTGAGTAGAACCGAGCGTCGGGCCAGTCATACAGATCAATATCTGTGCACTCACACAAAAGGTCGCGCAGGGGCAAAGCATAGTCGTGAACTTCGTGTATGAATTGCTTGACTGAGATGGGCTGACCGTCTGTATTCTCAATCGAAAGTAGTTCAGGCGCCTCTTCCGGGCAGGTATCGTATTGGTACCAATTATGCAAGTCCTCAATCTTGAGGTGCAGGCGGGAGCGGGGTGGGTCGGTGGCGGGCTCATCCGCAAGAGAAGTGTTGGGCCCATCTAAAAGAGTGTGCCATTGCGGTTTGCCTTGAGAATCAATTTCCACAATCTGCACTTCGGAAGGCGAATCGAGAAGGGACCACTTTAGCCGTGAGAAGACCTCGTGGATTTGGATGCGCGGCGGCATTCCCAGGTTTGGGTCCTCCGGTGGCATCGGCCCATTGGGCCTTAATCGATCCCACATCTGCTGGATTGCCTCCATTTCTGCCCGGGTCGGAGTCTCCAAGGCTGGATCAGGAGGCAACGGAGCCCTCGCAAGCCCGAAGACCTGCGGCGAACTCTGCGAATTGGGCACTGCCTGATTAGGCGGGGAGGCGCGGCGGGTGGGCCGATCCATAGGGTGGCCTTAAGCTTGGTTCGGGGGTTGGTAGTTAAGGTAGCGGAGACCGGTGGTTCTCTTCGATGTTAGTGTGCGGCGAGGGGGTTGGCAGCCTTTATCAACCCTTGGGAACTATACTATTGGATCATATGCCCAGGGTGGACTTCACCCGATCAAGACGCAGCCCCAGCGCAGCCACGCTAATGGAGACTACGCCACGATTACAGCGTTTGCCAACGAAAATCGCATACCGCCTCTTTTCACCTCCGGTGGAAAAAACAGGGGGTCGCAGGGGGTCGCAAGGATTAGAAAACATGGGTATGA